>VZRQ01009985.1:124203-172916 GCA_013397975.1 Machaerirhynchus nigripectus
ACCCAGAGCCTTGGCTTGCAGCTACAACTTATCTCTTTGGTGGCCACATGCTCTCTGCTGGGCAGCGGCCAGGAGCTGGTTTTGGCTGAAGCTGTAAAAATCCATCTCTGGCTGCCCCGGAGAAGGCAGGGGGGGCATCACGGCCCTCACGGAGCCGCGGGCCTGGCCCCAGCCCCTGCCGGGGCCGAGTGGTCAGGCCCGGCCAGGCCCAGCCTCACCATGCGGCCAGAGCCCTCTTGCCAGCACGAAAGCCGGAAGGAAGAGAGATTTCCCGGGCTCCCACCTGGTTTAAATATGTGAATTTTGAGAAGCGCTATTGGTCTATACAACTGTCCATCAACTCAGGTTCAAACCATCACACTATCTTACTCTCAGATACCCAGGTAGTGCTTTAAAGTAGCTTTCCGTGCTTTTAAGTGTTGACACTGAAGTCTGGGGAGAATTACTTGGTTATTATTTGTTCTTGCACTCAGATATAATATATCAGGGCCTTTTTAGGCTTCCAGTTCAGGTTTGCAAGTGATTGCTTAATACTTGGTCTTAAAATAATTTCAGCATTTCTTAATCGTAAGCAAAAAGCTTGGAAAAAAGAAGAAGTCATCTTATCCCAGTACTTGGAAAACTTAACAGGGATATGCTTTAAATATCCAGCCTGGTCAGCCAACCGCAGGCGTGAGCCAAGGTTTTGGATGAAACTGATCTCACCAGACTAAGCAAGAGCTTTGCCATTAATTTCATTAGGACCAGAATTTCACCCCTCCTCATTTTTATGTTTGTCCAGTGCAAGATAGAGATTCTGTTTCTTATTTAGATTTATGGAGCTCAGTTGTGTAATCCCTATTTAGCTATTGTATAACCTACTTGCCTTTATGCAACAGCAAAAGAACAGCGGAGAAAATATGGACTCCTTTTCTCAGCTTGTGCAAACCACTCAAAACTCTGTCAAAAGACTGGGCCTAGTGAGGTTTCCATCTTCCTTTAGGCCCAATTTGCCCTAAAACTACAGAGAGGTTCACAAGTTTCCTTCACTTCTGGCACAGATGGGGCAGAAGACTAAGAGGATGTGTTTCAGTATACATTTCAGTGACTCTGTTTCTCTTTAAAATCTTCTCCACATTTTGTACCCTGTTTTGCTATTTAAAGAGAGCATGTCAGATTGGAAGAAGAGACACAGGTCGCCGATCCTAAGTCTTTCACTCTTGAAGAAAGCCACACAGTAGGTGTTAAGGGTAGGAGCAACAAGAACCTGAGCCCTCATCATGCTATGGGGAAAACACCAAGTAGTACTTTAGCCCCTTCTATATAAGACACCAAGCCCCATAAAAAATCCAGTCTGCTGGGGAAAAAGAGATTTCAACAGTGTCCTAAACCCCTAAAGAGAAACTATGCTTGGCAAAAATTCCTGAGAGATCTTAGGAAGTCAGTCGCACCTGACACCCAGCAAGATGTGACAGCAATCCCCATCAGACTTTTCTGTGAAAATCACCTTCTAAACTGGCAAGCTGTAGAAAGCTATGTGGGCCCAAGCCAGCTGCACCAGCCTGTGGCATAACTTGCATTTGGTGATGCCCCTCAGAGCACATCTGGCCATGTTGCCTATTCTCAGTGCCTTAGAGCCGTGTAGGAGCCAAAGATGATCCAGAATCTAATCATACCACAAGAGGGAAAACAAAAAGACAAGTCCTGAAGACAGACTTCAGTTAAATAAGTTAATAAGGTGCAGCCTGCAAAATGCTGACAGGTTTCTTCTCAGATATACCACAGATTTGGATAGCAGCAATCGTGTTTCTGAAGCCTCGATTTCTAACTCCTGAATAACTCCTGTCCTGTCACACAGCCCCTTCTCTCAGAGTGGATGTTACAAATAAGTAGAATCCTGTCCTGCCAGTGCTTTCCCTAGAAGGCTGAAGAGCAGCTTCTCTGTCCTCACAGCTGCAATTTTGTTTTTTAAATCCAGCAACCTGAATTAACTCATGACCAATAGAAACCTACTTGATCATATTATTCTACTCCCTTCCCAGCCTTTAAATCTCAATTGTATTTAGAGAAAGTACTCCTGTCCCCTACCAGACTCTTTTGGAGGGTTAAAGAAGGACCACTGTCAGGAAAAAAAGTGTCTTCATTTTTTTTCTCCTCACACTAGCCTTCTCCAGCGACTTTCAGTGTGTGAAATAGCCATTTCTCTTTCTGGTACAGACATTGCTAGAACTGTGAGTGGTATTTTCCAAATCAGATGTTTGCCATTCTTAGATTAGAGGTACCTCCCAGCCTTTAATGAAAATGTGCTGCTTAGTACATCTTAGACTCACATAGCCTGTGTCATTGGCACATGTTAACTGTGTTGTCAGACAATGCCCTGGGCCACTCTCATCTTTCCAATGAAGAACATCCCTTTTTTTTTCTAAATTTTTGGTTTCAGTCCCTCAGTGAATGACTTTGCAATTCATACTGGCACATTTTGTACCTCTCTGTACCTCTGTGGTTGAGAAAGACTGTGGTTTCTCTTTTATTTTTCTGTCTTCTTTAGGGGCTGGTTTGGTTTGGGGTTTTTCTAGTTAGAATTCAGGTCTTGTCTAAATTGGTGGTGAGTAAAGAACTAAAGAAACAAAATCAAGGTACCAAAAATTAAACAGCTGATGGAGTGGGAAAGGTTTGTAAGGAAGTTTCCTGGATTTTTGTAGCTTTGTTTGCTAATTTTTTTTTTATAATTTCTATTTAATGCTAACATTAAGTATTTTGGGATGTTTGTCTTTTTAAAACATAGAGTTCCCATGCGCTTTCAGTTAAGACAGGAGAAGTTATTAAACTCCCTAGCCTCCCAGTCAGACTTCCAGAAAAACTAATGGTTACACAGTTTGCCATTCCAGGGCTATTTTAAAAATATATAGATTTTGGACTTTCTCGCTACATAAAAAAGGTGAACAACCTTTTCGAGAAACCATTTTGACATCTGTGAGGGTTACAGTCCTCAGCAAAGAGTTCTGATTCTGATTTTTGGTGTTCCTTAGCAAGGCCAAAGTAGCAGTTTGAAGAACAGTGAAATAACCATTAGCATTACAGGAGTAAAAGAGCATCTTGCCCACTAGCCATACCCTCCCTTCATGTATGAATCTAATGTTGTAGAGTGCTGTATTTCTGGAAACTGCATGATATCCTTTTCTGGTGACACTGTATGAAATATTGTCTAAAAGATAAGGCTAGTAAAATAATCACCAGAGAGTGATCTTGCTTAAGCTATTTCCAGTACCTAATGCCTATTTGCAAAGAGAATTAATGCATGACAGCAAGGGGCTAAAAAAAGAAAAGGCTGGTTTATCATTATTTGGGCTATAACTAGCCAGGCAAACACCATGATACAAATGTTTACAGTGAGGAACAAGTGTCTGTCTATTCTGAAAGGGCAATAGCAGCAAACACCTGCAGGTCTCAGCTGTCACTACAGAGATGAATACCTGTGTGTGGGAGTTTGGAGGAGGCTGCACTAAAGAAAACAAGAAAGAGTTACTGGGAAGTCAAGCAGCTTGTCAAGGCATTCTCGTAGGTGTGTGTATTGAATTGTCACAGTTTGAAGGCACAGTTTGAAGGCTTTTTATTAGCTGCTATTTTTGCATCCGTTGCTCAAAAGGAAATTATCTGCTTCCCTACATGGACTTCTCGGCTTTCCTCCTCCGTCAGAGGCTCATTGCATCATGTGTAGTGCTGGGGAGGACAGAGGGTTCCAGCAGCCCTGGAGGACGTGCACAGATGATTTCATGCAACTGGAAACAATACAGGAAATAATAGGCCAGCTTGAGGGATGTAAATCCAAAGTAGCTGCCTTGAAGTCAGTGCAGTAGCTCTGAACTTAAAGAAACATAATCACAAGCAGAATTAGGCCTAATGATTTTAGAGGGCTTCCTAAAAGAATTGCAATGTCAGCATTTAGAAACTAGTATGCAGCTGGTATACATGGCATTATCCTAATGACAAAGGATGAGCACCATGGCTTGATGCTGTTATTTGCCCATGCCAGAGTATATTCTGTGCTGTGCAGGAGGCCTACTCTGTCCCCACCTTTTACATACACAACTACTGGTTGAATTCCTGGTTTTGTTTGGAATTACAGCTGTTTAACTTCCTCAGTTCTTCACACAAAACCTAATTTCAGCTTTGTCTTAAGCAAGAACAAGTTCCATCTTTTTTAGTACAGCTGTAGATGTTGTCACTTCCTAAGTGAAGTTTTCTCATCATGTTTGCGTCAGGGTTATTGGTCCTACTTGCACTTCTGTTTCCATCTGTTTTCACCAACACAGATCCTAAGAGGAGAGTCCAAGAAAGTTTTCCTTACTAGTGTTAGGGGAAGGAACATCAGATGTCCAACATGTGTACTGTGCTGCATTTAACAGTCAGTTCTTACTAAACTGTCTTGCAAGGTTAATGACAGGTTGGTAATACAGAAAATGAGACTTTTAACTGGGAGGTTGTGACATACTTCACTTGGCCAGATTTAAGCCCCCTTTCACTTTAAATGTGCAAATGGGAAGACAGCTGCATGGCTCCTGGAGTACATCTGTGAGAACGAACACTGTAGAGAGGGCAGAAACAGAAACCCATAATAAATAGGTTCAAAAATTAAGCTGATTAAAAGACAGGCTAAAGCTAAGTGACATTGTTGCTGTGACCATTTACTTGATTACCCATTGAATCTCAGTGACTAATTTTTCTTTAGTAAATCCACCACCACTAGATTTATACCAATGTGGTTCTCATGCAGCATGTCGAGAAATAAGTTCATCTTGAGTAAAAAAGTTCAAGCCAGGAGGCAGTACCTAGCAACATATGTTATGCAGAAATCCTGTTGAAATACACTATAGTTAAAAGTGTTGGATATGTGTCAATCAAAATATTAAAAGTGTTTGGAAATTTTCAAATGGAAATTCTTCCTCTGTTTGCTTCTGTTAAAAGCTTTGACAATTTAGTATTTGGTTCTATTCTGGTTATAAAACAGGTATTACAGTTTTCAAATGGCTGGAAGTTTTGGATTTCCCACCCCATTGTTAAAGCATTTTAGTGGAGTGCTTTTCAGCTGGTTACTCCTGCAGTATGCATTTGGTAAGAGCCATAGGATCCACATGCACGCCTATAGGATTACAGGAAGTTTACATAGTCATCCTCACCAGTGGCTGACACAAGCTTTTCTGTTGAGGGGCTCTTAGCACAGATGTTCATTAACTTAAAAAGTCCTTTTAAAATTATACATACAAAACTGAATCATTCTCAAAAATAACCACACATATGGATATAAATTGCAGGAAAGCAATGATTCACACATTGAAATTAGCCTTAGGAACTGCAATTTAGAGAGCTTTGCAGAACTCTGATCGTAATCGCCTCATTCCATTAAGTAGCAGCAGAGCTGTACAAAGCTATTTTTTGCAGGTGCTGAAACGATTTAACTGTTGTTTAGATGATTAGCACATAAGAGAGCCATGTCCTCAATCCCATCCCTGTTCACAATTTGCTGGATTGTACTTGGAATATTGGTGGAGGCTATTTCCATTGACTTTACCAGAGCCAATGTTTTGTCCAGGGCTTTAGAGAGTGAAAAGTTTATGGGCAACTTTTTCTAGGCATTGAACAGCAAGAGAAATGATGAAGTAATTTCTGTAGTTTTTCTTCCTGGGCCAGGTCTTTGTGCAGACTAATAATGCTTTTTAGTAATTATGGGGAGGAACCATGTGTAAATATCTGA
Source organism: Machaerirhynchus nigripectus (assembly GCA_013397975.1). Lineage (NCBI taxonomy): Eukaryota > Metazoa > Chordata > Aves > Passeriformes > Dicruridae > Machaerirhynchus > Machaerirhynchus nigripectus. Next base: position 129,935 of record VZRQ01009985.1, read on the forward strand.
AGATACTGTACTGCACTGCTACAGATTGTCACTTTTGGCAGGCAATCTGCAAAGCAATTTACAGAACTCCAAAGGTTAGCAGCTGAAACTGTTGACTTTTTGATGTGTGATGTGCACAGTGAGAGGAAGAGATGATGTGGGAACAAAATCAGTGGAAGATCTCTGGGAGCACAGTCAGATATTGGAGTGGCATCTCCTGGGTGCTGCAGAGCACTGGTGCGCTCTGTGCGGCCGCCACTGCCCCCACTGATGGTGGGGACAGCACAGAAAGGCCACCCAGAGGGAGCAGTCCTTAAACGGGAATTCTCCTTTGATGTCTGGTCACAGAAGCAGCTCCCAGCAGAGTCTTTGCAGGCTTCCAGCTGGAAGGTTTTCTTATGCAAATGGCCTCTCTCCTTGCACTAAAGAAAGCAGTTGCTAGGCAGTTTTCCCAAATATGCATTTTTTTACCCTGGGCTTGGCGAACAATCGGCACTCTTTTGGCCCACAGAACTCAGGAAGCACGGGAAGGAAGAACTAGACAATTAGACTATGAAGTGGTACGTGTAACAGGATGGATCGAGAGGATGAGAGGACAGCACCAGCTAGTAAAGGAGCCGAGGCTACAAATCTGGGCGTGCAGATTCGTGTGTGCATAGCAAAGAGCTATTGGCGGTGATGGAAATGGGGAAGCACTGTGTGACACTGCAAATCATTTCCATCTTCACTGCTCTCGATCCTTTTTCTGTCCGATGGAGCATGTGTCCACTCCAGCACGGAGTGGAAGGGAAGTCAGTAGCAAAGACTTAAATCAATCAGAGGCTGTTGGCATCAGTGACAGAGAACGTAGAGACAGAGAATCTGTGGTTACCTATGTAGCTGTAACACGTATGCCTTTGTGAAGTGTTTTCAATACCAGGTGTCATGAACAGTACCGAAGTTTTTGACACCTTGTCAGGAACAGCTCTCCAAGCTTCCCAAAAGGTAAGGACTCCAGAAATGAACTCCTACTGCATCTTACAGTCTCAGAAACTTTGTAATTAGAGTTCAGAGATAATTCGGCTTTACGTTAATGTAGTCTTGTATAAAATGGAGCCAAAACGCATATAAAATGCTGTCAAGCTTCTAGCTGTGCCCTAACTTTAGGAACAGATGAAGGCCTGATTTAAGGTGCGTGAGAGAATATGCATCTTCTATTAAAGACAGATAAAAAAGAATTAGAAAAGATTGTGGTGACTCAAATGCTTCTATCTCCATCAGGTGGGTAAACAAACCTCCAAAAGAAAAGCCACATGAATGGGAAGTAACTTCATTCTCTCCAGTGTATTGAAATGCTTTCAAGAAATAAACCTAACTTGATACCCTTGAATTTGCTTTCAAAAGTTACTATTTATTTGCCCTTAAAAATATTCTTGCAACACTGCTGTCCTGCCCTTGAGGATTTGAAGAGCTTACATTAGATTTGATTTACGATCAGTTCCTACTTCTCTTCCACAGTTCATTTCATCCAGGGCTTGATATTGCCATAGAGGTGTCTCAGATGTTTGGGCTGGGAGCAGAGTCAGACCCACTGACATACTCAGACAGAGCTACCAACACTGAGAAGTGATGCTAATGAAATTTCAAAACTATTCCCTTATTTAGTCTTAGAGTTGTGTTGATCTCCAGAGAGGTAAAACATTTATATTGTCTGTTTTCAAGCTATTTCCCAACACTTTGGAAGAAGTTTAAATTATAGATATCCATGATTCTTGAGCCTCGTCAAACTGTATTTCAGTCCTCTGTTCCATGTAGCTGTGTTCAAGCTTATCTTCATGAATGTGAGTCCTGGAAGTGAACATTGTAAAATGGATGTCACTTCAGTTATTCACATCACACGCTTAGAAGCCAGGACTTTAAAGAAAGAGCTATAGTGTGAGACTTTTGATAGTGAATGTATAAGGCTGCAGATCTACTTCAACAAAAATATTTATCCTGTGTAATAAAGGAGTACATAACAAAAATAAAACAGATTTAAAGCCATTTAGAGGTAAAAGAATCTTGAGACTATGATACTTTAGAGCACAAAAGTTTGGGATTTTTCTGTTGCTATTGAAAATTACTGTGACCTAAGCAGTTAATTTTATAGCCTGTACAATTTCTGTGGAAGACAGAAGGACACAGGTATGTATTCAAAGAGTGAAAATTTGTTTACTGCCCAGACCAAGGAGCAAACTGGCATTGACTTTACTGGGGACAGAAATTTTACTTTTATTAATTGCAAACTTGTAATGGCTTTATATCTGATTTCACTTCCCATGTTCACTGCTGGATCTACAGGGTGAAAAAAAAATCATGTCCCCTGTGATCTAATCCTTGCATACCACACCATGAAGCAAATCAAAGTGTTTTGCTGGAAATATAAGCTGGAGGTTTTTTTCAACTGATGTGTAAAATGTGATGCAGTCTGAGCCTCCCTTAAGGGATTCTTTTATAACATCATGTAGTTCATTTCAAGGTGTGTGTGAAGAGAGTCCTTCAGATTATTTTATGGCCTGCAAGATTATGTCTCTGTAAATCTGGATTTATTGGTTCACAGAAAAGGAGAAATCTTAACAGAGCAAAGAAATTGCTCTTGTTTTCTTTCTCTTCTTTTATTTTTTTTTCCTGACAGTAGAATTTTAAGAAGATAAAGAACTGTTCATTAAATATATTGCCAGTTATTCTTTGATAACACGAGTGTTGCAATTATTTCACAGCCATTATAAATATAAAGGGGACAAAAAAAGAGGCAACATGAATGACAGTCAGGATGATTACAAATCATTTGCCCTAATGTTTTTGTCATCTATGTTCCTCATACTGCCTCAGCCCAGGCCCACAGAATAAAACTGTGATGCTATCTGGAGAATATGGATTCTTTCCAGATCGATTTACCAGATGCCTGTCACCACGAAGTTGCTTTGGAAGGCTAACTGATAGGCTGGGCACTTTGCAAATTACTGCTCTGCATGCAGTCCTTTTGCAGCTGATTATGCTGCCAGTGTTATTTTCTGACGATGAGATTTAGTGCAGCATACTGCCTGGCACTATCCTTGTAAGAGATTTTTCTTGCTTGTGAGCTAAGCAAAGGGCAAGGTCCTGCATTCTTGGCAGCCTGTCATATGCATGAGCTGTTTGTTTTTTGGATTCAGCAAGCAGAGTTTTAAATCATCTTTAGCAAAACAAGACACAGAGAAAAAAGAGAGATCAAAATAGATCTGAATATTTCATGCCATAATTTTGGCAGCACATCTCATCTTGTCTTCTAGATTGAAAGCACCAGTGAAAAAGGGAATTTTGCAGTTTTCAATTGCGTGACTTTTCCATGCTCCTTGAGTATCCTCAAATATTCTAAGACTGGTCTCTCATGCCATATCAGCCATTTTTAGAGAAAAGAATCTAGTGTTGAATAGTTGTGTGGGAAAAGCATAACTGTGTTAAAATAAAGGTCAATGCCTATACACAGTGAGTGGAATGTGCCTCCCAACAGAAAACCAATAGATACTATTTGAATCTGCAAAACAGAGATTGTATATTGTTTAAAATATATAGGTCCAATATTGCCATTTTCTGCAAAGGGAATTCTGTTGAAAGTAATTAATCCTTGCACAACTTCTACCTGTTCGCATAGACACAAACAGTTGTGATTTTTATACCAGTCATGCTTGGAGGAACATACATTTTTGACTCACAAATATTTACATCACAATTTGGAAATGGGTGAAATGGTGGGTTTGGAGCTTATATATGCACATATATTATTATTCAGTATTAACCTGCTTTTCCATCTCAATCAACTTTAGTTAGTAGAATAAAATGCTAAATAGAAAAGGAGGAAACTGAAGGTTATGCTGTAGATTATGCAGAGGAGGAAACTGAAGGTTATGCACACAGTAAAAAGCCCCTCAAATACCTATTTAAATACAGCTAAAATGGCATAAATTAGAAAATGCAAACGAGTTTCATGGAGAGGTTTATACAGTTCCACTGTACAATGTAAGACTGAAGGTGCATCTAGTCTGCAGACACTGGTAGCTCAAAAACTGTAACATGAGCTTGATGCAGACTGCAAAGCTATTCAGAAGCAGGATGAATGTTCCTTTTCTGGGGCATACACTTCTTCCTCTGTGCTACTCACAGTGTCCAAGCTAGTTGCTTTAAACATAGCTTCTGTTTATATGTTCTTAACTGGGCCATTGGGGATATGGAAAACAGCATTATATTAATTAACATGATCAGAAAAAAAAAAAAACCGTAAATAAAGCTTCTTTCCTTAGTTACTCCTTTTAATCCATTGTATCTTAATACATTTGTTTAAGATGGAAGACAGGAAAAATTTAACACAAAAAAGGAATAGATCTGGATCTGTTTAGCTTTCATCTTACGTAAAACAGGCAATTAATTTGCACCTGTAGTTGAAAAACTTCCTATTGTAAATAAAGTTCACAGGGTATTGGTGGCTTTAAAAATGGCCTGAGAATCTCAGAATTCCTAGCTTTAAAATAATTGTGACCTCAAAATTTTGGGAGTACCTGTTTTCTTGCTGTCCTTCTGCTGCTGTTCAAGTCAGCTTCAAAAAACAGAAAGAACCGGTTGTTAGGTTCAGCTTAAGAATTGGAGAAATGTGGATTTTCTTGAAAAGGCATAGAAAGTAGATGGAAGTTGTGTCCCTAAATCACCTGTAAAAGTGGGGAGCAATAGGTTGCAGAACAGTCAATGATTTCACCTCATCAAGGACATGGAAAGTAAGCAAAAATACAAAAGAAGGAAAGGTTAATGGACAAACAGGGATGCAGTGAAAAGGGCCAAAAAGAACTTGAGATTGGCTTTGAAAAGAATACTAAAATAGACAAGAGGAGTCTCTTGACTGTTTAAAAGTCAAGAGTATGAGGAGGAAAGTATTACTACAGACATGATGATGTGGGAAGAGTTAGTTTGGCCTGAAAGCAAAATTAATTTTTAACATCCGGTAGTGGTAAATATGATGATATAGGCAAAGGGGCCAATGGGACTAAGAATACATGAAAGCTAAGCCTGGAACATGCATAGAGAAGAAATCCTCGAGCAATGAGGGACATTGACAGCCTGTTTCATGATTGGAGACAAAGAGGTCAGCAAACTCTTAAAGCAGCATAAACCAGCCCTGCTGCCCAAAGCAGAGGTCCTGCTCTCCTGCTTATCTCAACAGCTAATTCCTGCAACATCTGCTTTTCTGCGCCAGCATCAGTGTTTCTGCAGCCACTGAACAAACTTCATTGATGAAACATTCCAGCTGAAAATCAAGCCTTTTTTTTTTTTTCTTGGTTGCAGAAAGGACAGAATACTTCTCCAAACCCAAGTACAGTACAAGGGCATTCCTGATTAAAATCTTTGCTGAAGGACAGTCTAAAAGAACTGTACTATATGAGTGCTTCAAAAGGCTAAAATAAACATTGGGGATGAAAGAATACTATTGAAACTAAAGAACAATGCTAGCATAAGAACAAATTAATGCAATCTGGCTATCAAAGAATTTAAGCAAGAGACTAGGAAAAGATTCCTAACAATTAAAGCATGGGCTTCTTTGACAACCTGTGAACTCTGAAGAAAATTATCTCATTTTAAGGTGGTACTGTGCAATTTATGAAGGGAATGATTCAGTGTAGACAAACTATGTGTTAGGATGCAAGAGGACCAGAGGACTTGGTGTGCTCCGAGTAATTCTTAGCTTAGGTACCTTGAAGCACATAAAGAACCAAGACTCCTGATAGTGTCAGAAGTACTTGGTTCACCAGAGTGCCAGCATGAGTAGTTGTTTGAAGCGTAGATACTTCATTTTGTCTGGATCAGTTTACCCCATCGTTAGTTTGCACAGAATATTCAAAGCAGAGCTGTTAGTATTTATGAAAGACATCTCAAAGTGACTGAATTTTTAGGGCAAGGAAAAAGTTTTGAAAATAAAGTATTTCTTATTTATGAAAATACTTGCCAGTAATTCTGCAACTCTCATTTGGAACTGCTTATCTTCTGTCACTGTGTATGAAACTACAAACACAACAGAAAATCAAGTTTGACTATATCTTCTCTATGACTTTGAAAAACCTGTCCTTCAATTCAGCATGCAGTCTCTTTTCCCTTGACTTTGATTAGATTTAACTAAACTTTAACCCTCAACATTTCAGACAGGTTGACTTCTAGTTTTACAGATGCTTCTGTTTGACTATAGCAGGAGGAAATACTGCTTTACCTTGTTCCTAGTGCCTTCCATTACTTACCAGTGAAAGCCAGATTTAAAGGCTGAAAATATGTAATAGTTCTGCTTCTGTTCCAGCTGTATCTCCTTTATATTTTCTTCACACCTTTTTTTTTTTTTTAAGAAGAGTGACAATTGGAAGTTACCTTTTCAGCCCATGACCATTTCAGAACATGAGTGGCTTCTATTTGTAACAAGATTTATTGCGACCCTTCCTGGTTCAGTGAGGTGGAAACTCACTTTAGGTCAAAAAATTACAGCTTTGCTGCAAAGTGGAGTGCTGGGGCTTCCACACTGGATTGTGCTGGGTTCTCCCTGGAGTTTGAACGTATAGCAAATTCATCACATTCATTATTGCCTATTATATGCCATACTCCAAGCTTCTTTCACAGAAGACACAAAGCCATTACAGCCTCAGTCATTCTAGAGCATTCCAGTTCTGAAAGTCTGTCCACATTCTGGAGAGCTCCAGTATGATCACAAAGTCCAGCAGCAGCAGTCCAACACTGATATGACAAACAGGACACTCAGTCAGTCTTTCTGAATCTTGCATAGAGGAGATAGGGAAATGGAAAAAGACTCATTTTCCTGTTGGATGTAATAAAGCAAACTTATACCTGTTATTCTCAAAAGGTGAATGGTATTTTTGTCTCAATCCACCTTTCCAACAGCTTCCACAACTTCTAGAAAAAAACCATAATATTTTATTAGAAGGGGAGCAGGGGAATTTGCCTGGAAAGTAACTGAACAATTCATGCTTTCTTCTTTGCTGAGTTTGGGACCCTGTTGAATAACATCAAGATGAGTTGTTTGATTTCTAGCAGGTATCTGGGTGCATTTTTCTGATCTTGGTCTTCATTGCGAGCACTGGGAGCTTGATTAGCAGGAAACACAAGCCTCAGGGTGGCTGTGGAGGTTTTGCTCCATATTGAAATCCCAGAGACTAAAACTCTGGAACTGTAATTTCAGTAATGTAGGATGATTCTGTGCCTTTTAAAGAGCAACTACTCAGAATTTAACAGGAGTCTGGAGACTTCAGCGGACAGGTGGGTTAAATTATAGTTATTACCAGACAGCTTTTTCAAGATTACTACCCTCTGAATAGCAAATCCCCTACAAAATGAAACACAAGAATGAAACATGAAGTTTTGAAACATGAATGAAACACAAACAAAACATGAAGTTTACTTTTCCTTCCAAGATTCTTCTGACATTCAACTCATAACTTGAAATTTCCAGTTCTTCACCTCAACACTTTCTTCTGCTTTATAGAAAAAAAACCCCTAATCATTAAAGTTTCTAGTGTGTTTCAGAATAAGGTCCTGAAATTAAAAGACTTAGATGCTCATTTGGTTTCAATAGTTTTTGATGTGTAAATGGTAGAATTGATTCTCTCATGTGCATGAAAGAGCAGGGGGATGGCCATACCCAAATCGGTACAGTTTTTGTTGTTTTCCACTTCTGTGAGACCCCGCCTGGAGTTCTGTGTCTAGCTCTGGGGCCCCCAACATAAGAAGGACATGGACCTGTTGGAATGAATCCAGAGGAGGGCCACTAAGATGATGTGAAGACAGGCTGAGAGAGCTGGAGTTTTTCAGCCTTGAGGTTAAGAAGAAATATTTAACAGCTCCCTCATTTGCTGAGCACAGTCTAGCAAATGTACAGAATTAAAAAGAGATTGTATAGAAAAACATTATTAAATCCTGTAATTAAAAACATTTTCCATAATGCATATTTAGATTGCAAATGGCACTGGGATCTTTTGCGCCAGAGGGAAAAACCCATATTTATCATATATGTGATATAAAAATATTTATATAGAAATGATACAGTTGTAAACATGTGAGCAGTTGCACTGATGAATTACATTCACAATGCTTCTGCCTTTATCCACTACACATAAATGTGGTTACCAAAGGACTTGTTGTAAAATGCCAGAGATCTTCAGACATTTCATTATGTTCAACATGCAAGGATGAGTTTTCATTTCCCTACCAAATGAAAGGTTTAACCCATTCCTGCTGATGTGAAATGCACATGGTACATAGCAATAAGGTGTGGTGCAAACTCAGCCCACCTTCAAAATTATACATCTCATGGATACATGGGGCTCTCCATTCTGGCCCAATTTTCCCTGACTAGGTGGAATTTTCTCCTGACCTTCCCACCCTGCCCAAGTAAGCCCAATATGCAGACTCTTCACCCTTTCCAAGAAATGACTGAGCCTATTCTTAGATATAAATCCCATTTTCTTGTAAGCTACCTGCCCTATCTCTTGCCAGTTTTTGTGGGCATTTTCTTATACTGTGCCATAGTATATAAGCTTAGGATGCAGGATGTTAGGGGTCACTTCTGACAGTTCCCATTACCACCTGTGTATGAACCAGTCCATGGATTTAGTCTCATTCTTGTTTGCACCTACTGGTACTGTTCATAAGTGTGGGAGCAAGCTCCAGAATTTTAGTACCCATTATGTATAAAAATACTTTCATCTGGTCTGCATTTAGCTCCTGGTAATTTTGTTGAGTATTCTCTTGTTACAGTTCTTCAGACTTCGTTAATAACTACTCTGCAGTAGCTGCTGACTGACCTCACTTTATCCATCATTTTAGTGAGTTTGTAAGCCTCCACTGAAGTTTAGTTCTCCTATTCTGTGCCTCGCCCAATTACATTACATCCTCCTTGAGATGTGAAGACCAGAACTGCACACTGAAAGCATGTGAGGGGGCCGTGCCTTTGTAAAGTGGCAGAATTATGCCCTGTGCCATGTTGTTGGTACCTGTGCTGGTGATGCTCAATGTCTGTAGTTTTTGTGGCAGCTGCTGCTCATTGAGCTGTTGGTGTCAAAGAGAGCTCCAAAACCTCCTTCCTGATTTGTAGCTGTCAGTGCTGAGTGTAAACATAGGTGACAAGGTTATTACACCTGTTTACCATGCATTTAGTAAACTGCATTGAAACTCATCTGCTGCCCACTCAGTTTAAAAAGCCTCTGCAAGAACTTAGCATCACCCCCTCAGCTGGACTACCTGAAAATGCCCGTCTGTCTCTAGGCCATTGGAGATGTTGAATGTATCTGGTTGTAACACTGGCCTCTGAGGACTCCACTACGGCCTTCTCTCTGACCTGAGAAGTGACCTTTAAGTCCTACTTACTGCTTCTTGTACTTTTACCGGTTTTCAGTCCCTAAAAAGGCCTTTGCTAAACCTTGCAGCAGCCTTTTTTTTTTTTTTAATAATCTGTGTTGTAGAGCCTTACCAAAGGTGTTTGTTTTGAAAATCCGTGTATGCTTTGTCTGCTGTATCACTTTCATTTACATTCCTCCTGTGGATCACCTCTGGGCTGCTAGAATGGATTCTCTTTCTGCAGATGCTTTTTTTCGTATCAGAAAGATACAGACAGATTGGTTTTTTCTATGCCTCAGCTTTCTATTTCTTTTAATGAGAAAGCTGCAGTTTCCCACCTGCATGCCATCTGACTCAGGTGAATCCCATTTGACCCTGGTAATGTTAACCAGTTTCTCTATTTGCTTGGAAAAAAAAATCTTTTTTCCTTCCTGTAAATCCTTAACATTTTTTGTCTCAAACATTATTTCCTTTTAAATAAAATCACTCTCAATTGCATGAAACGGGAGGCTTATACAATTGCTTCAAATCCTGTAAAATAGTTTTCTTTCTTAGTTTTGGCATTCTTATTTCTTGTAAACACTTCTTCTGCACTTTTTCATCTTTTAGGTACCAATTTGTGCAGTAGCAACTCATATGTGACAGACCTAGGGTTCTGAAATTTATAATGGGGTAATCCTTTTTCGTTTTCAAATCAATGGCAAGATCAGGTGCAAGGCAACATAAAAGTCCCTGAAAGAAAAAATCCAAGCAGAAGTCTCCTTTGGTGGTCTTAGCTAAAGAGGAGGTATCCCTGTGGGAAGCCGGTTGGGCTGTCTGTCCTTTGTTGTCTTGGCTGAGACCTGTCTCACTGTGCCCCCCAGCCTGCGCTGCAGTAGGTCCCCCTGTTTCACAGGAATACCAAGCAGCACTTTTGTTGGGTGTCTTGGGTACTTCAGCTCCAAAAACCTGCGACACTTCATGGCACAGCAAGTTCTCGCTTGTATCTGAAGTAAATTTTCAGTATTAAGCTGGTTGTTCAAGCGATTGGAACAGAGAAGGAGAGTTGAAACATTTGTTATGTCCCTTGCATAAGTGGGTCTGCTTGGGACATAAACAGCTTCATCTTGTCTTCAGAAAAGCGCTGACCCAGTGGGGTTTTCTTCTTCCCTGTTTTGTTTGTGTATTTTTGGGAGCATGCCAGTTTTATTGACCTTCTGAGGGCTCCCTTCATGAATAAATCATATCATAGGGAGCTTTCCTTAGAAAAAAGACACACAAGGAGATTCACCATTGCTGGCCTGAAAACTTACAAGGAGACTGGGTAGAAGTGAGAGTGTCCCTTGAAGGCTGAAGTTTGGGTGCTAAGACTGAAACGTACACTTGTTTTACCTTTATTATATGCCCAGAAATCCTCAGGGGACAGAACTGAGAACAAAAGTGCAATTCCCATAGCCACACAGCCTGAAGCAGAGACCAGAATTCTTTTGGACACAGAGCTGATGTTGAACTAGGTGCCTGCCCAGAAAAGGCATCAGTAGCATACAGACAGTGCCACAAGTGCTGCATTTTCATGCGACTCCAGTCCAGCAGTTAGCCTGGGAAAAGGAGGCAGGACTAAAAGGCTGGGCAGAGGATCACAGCCTTATTGCCTAGGCAGGCGTTTGTCCTCTGCCAGCTTGTGTCTGAGGCCCCCTCAAACCTTTTGCTTGCTGTAATCAGCACTTCTTTGGGATACAAACAGTCCTTGAGATGTGTTGAGCCGTATTTGGGGTTGTCAAAATCCAGACAGTAAGTGGATTGGAGGAAAGGGGCAGAGAGATATTTGAATCACTGTGAAGAAAAAAGCTGGTAACAGAAGGTTAACCTGTTTTTCCCCTAAGTGTCTGGTTCCTTATGCCCTGTATATACTCATCCCATGCAGTGCCTTTCCAGAACAGCCCATACCTGTTCCTGACATGGTCAGCCTTGCACCTTTCCAGTCCTCCACTTTTATTCCCCCTCCAGCATCCCCTTCTTTGCGCTTTACCGCTGGAATCCTCTCCCAAGGCTGGTGCGGCAGATTCAGGGTCGGTTTGATGGCTCGGTTTCCATGGCAGCCAGGCTCCCCTGCTCCCAGACAGCAGCTTAGGAGGAGAAGGGAGGAAGAGCAAGGGAAAGTCATTAAATGTGCCAATTAGTATGCAGGGCCAGGCAGTGGTGGCAGCAGTAGGGGTTCCCCGGCTGCCGGCGGACCAGGGGAAGAGGGCTGCAGCAGGCCGGGGCTGAAGGGCTGCTGTCCCTGGCTGGGGCAGCAAGCAGGGTACCACACCAGACACACACCTACTCTCTTACACATGAGCTCTCCAGCATCATTCCCACCCCACAAGATAAATGGGGCATGAAAACAGGGAAAGCCCCTAACAGGGACAAAAATGATGCATTCTGAAATGACCAGCCAGGTACTGTGATGACATTCAGTCAGAGAACTGCAGAGAGGGGAAAGAGTAGGAGAACTTAACTTGGAGGAAGTCTTGATATTTTCTCTGCTGCATCTTAGCTTGTAGCCCATGGCAGAACAGGACTTACAGAAAAGATGCAGCTTGCAGACCACAGTGTATTTTTATAGGAGCAGACGACAGAGCTCTGCTAGACTGTAGTTATGATGCCAAGCAACATGCTGCCCCCTCCTGTAGAGCATCCAGTTTCTCTTGACATTAGTCTTTTTATTCATTTCTTGGCCTAGTCCGGTGGGTTTTTTTAAAAATTTTGTGTTCTTTTAAATGGTTGCAACGTTTTTTCCTGGGTTGACAATATTTCAGTGAGAGCTGCCTCTCACTGAAACTTTATGCAGCTGTTCAGGATCTGTAAATGTTCTGTGATGTTTCTGAATGAACAGCCTGTCATGGTTTAACCCCAGCGAGCAACTAATTACTGCACAGCCACTTGCTCACGCCCCACCTCTGTCGGGATGGGAGGGAGGATCAGAAAAAAGTAAGACTTGTGGATTGAGATAAGAACAGCTTAATAATTGACACAAAGTAAAAGAATGTATAATAATTATTTGACCATTTATATTATTCATAATAATGTTATAAATGAAAAGAGGATGGGGAAAGGAATAAAACCCAAGAAAAGAGTGATGCACAATACAATTGCTCAGCACCTGCTGACCAAAGCACAGCCCATCCCACAGCAGTGACTGGTGGCTCCCAACCAACTCCCCCCAGTTTACATACTGGGCATGACATTCTGTGGCGTGGAATAGCTGTCTGGCCAGTTTGGATCAGCTGTCCTGGCTGAGCTCCTTCCCAGTTTCTTGTGCACCTGCTGGCTGGCAGAAACTGGAAAGTCCNCCCACCTCTGTCGGGATGGGAGGGAGGATCAGAAAAAAGTAAGACTTGTGGATTGAGATAAGAACAGCTTAATAATTGACACAAAGTAAAAGAATGTATAATAATTATTTGACCATTTATATTATTCATAATAATGTTATAAATGAAAAGAGGATGGGGAAAGGAATAAAACCCAAGAAAAGAGTGATGCACAATACAATTGCTCAGCACCTGCTGACCAAAGCACAGCCCATCCCACAGCAGTGACTGGTGGCTCCCAACCAACTCCCCCCAGTTTACATACTGGGCATGACATTCTGTGGCGTGGAATAGCTGTCTGGCCAGTTTGGATCAGCTGTCCTGGCTGAGCTCCTTCCCAGTTTCTTGTGCACCTGCTGGCTGGCAGAAACTGGAAAGTCCTTGACTTACAGTAAGCGCTACTGAGCAGCAACTGAAACCTCAGTGTTTTATCAACATTATTCTCATACAAAATCCAAAATACAGCACTGTATCAGCTAGTAAGAAGAAAACTAAGTCTATCACAGCTGAAACCAGGACACAGTGAGAGTTTGTTAGATCGATTATTTCTGTTGTGATACAGTTGTGCTACAATATTTAATCTCTAAAAGGAGACCATTCTAAGTATCTTAATGGGACATTGATTGGTGGTATTTCAGATTTTTTTTTTACCATCTCCTGATAACTTTCTCCCATCATTTCACTTTCCATGGAAAGAGTCTGCCTAGAGAAATGTTAGAAGGATTTGCTTATTAATTAATTATTTTGTTGTTGCTTGTTTTTGTTTAGGCTGTAAGAGAATCCATTCTCTTCCCAATATAGTTTTTCGTTCCTGTAGTATGTTTTAGTGCTTTATCTAGGATCCAGTTGTTTTAAGACATGTTTTATTGATCATGTGTGAAGCTTTGTGTATTTGTTTTTTTCCTGGGAGTATCTGTAAAATGTACTTTCTTTCAGTGCAGCTCTTGAGTATGAGTTGTATATGGAGCAGTTTCAAGCAGGGGAAGAATTCCTCCTGGAAGTGATAATGGAAATAATTTAGAGACCAGTGACACTGCCATTAAGCCACTAATCATGCCGCTGCCAACCTTTCACTGTGCCAAGCTACCCAGGGCTTGAAACACACTGAGAATCCCCTGAATGCTGCGCTCCCACATATTGAAAAAAGTGGCACTGTCTGCAGGAAGCTGCCTTCCAAAAGCATAATGGTCACTTCCACCTCCCAGCCCTCCACCAGCTGCCTCTGCTGAGAATTTTCTTAGCAGACCTCTGTAGGTCATTTCTTAGCAGACCTCTTTGCTTCATTTCAGAACCCATTTAGAGGATGCACAGGATCAAAAAGCATGCTGCAGAATGTGTGGCCTAAATTGAGCATCAGTCACATTTTATTTTAAATTATCTGAGTACATACAATTTGTTTTAAGTTTCCATTCAAACTGAAATCTTTTGGAAGCCTCTGGCTGCTGTGTTTTGATGGGAAACACCAGGATTTTTCATTTTAAATTTTTTTTCCTGTGGTCAAAATTAGCAGAAAATGTTCAGTACTTTACCTGATTCAGAATCAAAGGTATTTAAAAACATCAGTAATTCTCACAAAAAGAAGAACTTCTTTTTCTGACCACCATAGTTTTGTTGAGTAGAATAGTAAGAGTACCATAAGTAGCCTAGGTAAAAGTTCATTTAAATCAGTTTGAATGTGTGGTGAAAGAGATTTTTAAGGGGAGACTTTCTCAGATCAAAAGTACAGGGTGGAGTTTGCTCTTGCCTTGTTGACTGCTTAATCTGCTTATTCCATCTTCTCTGCTGCTTCTGATTTTTCTGAATCACAATGTATTAACATAATAGTCAAAACTTACTGTGATTCTTCCGTCAGTCAGTCCTTAGACTAAATACAACAATCTCTTCCTTCACTGAGCTTAATTCTTCTCTCTTCTTTGTATCAGCAAAACAGAACAAAAAGATCTAGTGCTTGGTTGCACACAGGCTGCTTCTGGATACCATTGCACAATAGAAAAAGATTTTCCATTATTTCAGAACAGTAAAAGATTATTGAATTCTAGAACCACCATCCCAACTCATGTTTATAGATGCAGTTCTAGCTTTCATTTAAGTTATGGTATCTTTCTCTTTCTCTGCATAAACAATGCCTATTATTATAATAATTAATATTAACAAGGACAATATAGTGTTAACATAAAATATTAATTTTTAAATACATTTAAATCTTCCAAATAATAATAAGATTCTTTCATTACTATATAATGTTAATTATTCTGTAGATGAATTTGTGCAAATACACTGCAGTGATTGGTATGCATCTCAGTGCTAATAATCAGCAGATGTATTGTATTGCTTCCCTTGCTCTTCATCTGAGAGCATCATTAGCAACTTGCACGGCATAGCCTTAAATCCCACAGAGATTTAATTTCCCATTGGTGCTAAGGGGTGATAATGGAATACAAGCCTTTGACACAAATAATAAAGATATTTACAGGTGCCTAAGTTGCCAGTTGTGTATTTCAACTCAGGCTTCTAAGGGAACTAGGACATGGACAGTAATGGAAAAGGCTTGTTGGCCCAGTGTTGGACATTGCAGAAGAAATTCCTGGTTCAAATGCAGAATAACTAAAAGCTATAATTCTGCTGCAAGACAAAATGCAATGTACTTACTGTTTTGGAGGAAACAATTATGTCCATTGCTATGGTGGCAGACATAACCCCAAGACCTGTAGAAATTTGGGGCCAGTCTGTGTGCTGTGGTTCTTTCCCCGAACCTCTGCCTAGTTTCGCCTAGAGAGAGCACACTTTCTGGTGGTGACAGCTGAAGCCCAGGGCTTTTTTGGACAGCTGCTCACAACCCGTGAAATCCATCAGGAACCAGTGGAAGTTGCCTCGTGTCTGCTTACCCTCTGTGTCTTCCCATTCCCACATCCTCTCTTCTGTTCTACTGATACTCATCTTGATTTCTTTCCCTATTCCCCAGGGCTAGGGTGCCATGTTGTTGCTTCATTTTGTAGCTGCTTCTTCATTACAGTGTTCCTGCTGAGCATAAAGAGGCCCTTATTTGAGCAAGTGCATTGAGGGGAGTAACCTATATTAGGTTCATTTAACAGGCAACTTTCTCTCCTACTTTTGTTATAGTTAAGACAGTCTTGGAGGCAATAATTTCCTTTCGCCGATATTGTGTTCTCTTGCCACAGGAGGGCATGGAATCTAGGAAGTTGTCTGACCTTAAAGAGCAAGAAGTTGGATTGCATTTTGTCCAGGAATTGTAGTACTTAATTCCTGTCTGATTCAAGCACATTCTGTATTGGCTCACATATTCATTGCTATCTCTTCAAAACAGGGAAAGAAACTGGAAAGAAACCTTATGGAACCTTATTTCTGCCTTTCAAATGTCAAACTTCCATCTGACTATTTCCACAGCTCAACAGCTCTCAGACAAAATGGGAAGCATCTCTCACATTCCACAAAAGATGGCATACTGACCATAACAGTGAGGTGCTTTACCAAATACACCACAGTGCCCTATAATGTTATATATCTGTATATATATACAGTAACATATCAAAATTAAGTGGCATACATTTTGGGATAGACTCTCCATGATCTTGCATTAATCCAGTTCTTTCACTACCTAGTTCAAGATTCTCAGCATCAGAGCACCTAATCACTCATACAGCAATGACTATGTAAAGTGTTCAAAAGAATTGAAAAGCAAATTAAAACAGATATATGCACGCTTCAGCAACCTGGAGGACATTCATTTAAAATGTCAGTATTGACATGTACTTGCCATACTAGCAAGGCAGCCTCTTTTTTCAGACTTACCTACTCAGCATAGGCTCACTGATAAAATTACCAAGTCATAAAATTAACACTCTGTTCTGGAAGGCTGGAGTAATCATACAGAATGAGTCTTGCACCATACAGTGGGTTTTCAAACTCAAAATCATTATGTTAGGAAGAAGATTCTATTAGGAGAGAACTTAAGTGTTGCATCTGCTTTTGGTTAACAAAAATTTCTTAGCTCAGTGACTAAAGTGCCTTGAAGGAGAACTCCTATCTGGCAGAGAGGAAAGGAAAATAAAATGGGGCTGCAGCCTAAGTGTGGGGTCAAGGCTAATGGGAACTCCAGAACAACCCCTGATGGATACAAGATCCAGGGACAATTTTGATGGAAATAACCACAGAGGTTATTTAGGTGAACATAATGGCTTAATACACGTTTGCCTGGCAAGAAAGCAAAGAAAATTATATACTAAGGACTGAAGCACATAACATTTTAATAAGAACATCATTGAGTGCATATGATAATACTCGTCCTAAACATGTCCAAAGAGTAATATAAAGTAGCATGACTTTAAAAGGAAATGCAGGCTTTATGGAACAATATTTCAAAAGTTTTCATCTGAAGCAGATGTAAAATATTTAGAAGTACAAAGACTCAAAAACAGTATTAGGGCTATATTAATCTACTGTGATATGAAAAAGTAACACTGCAGCTACAGTGAGCCCATGTGTAATTTTTTACAAGTAACTAGAAGAAGTGTTGTTAGTGGTGTTGTTGTTGTTAATATTAATATTAATGTTATTAATGTTATTAATGTTAATGTTAATATAATTATATGGCACTGCAAGCCAGTGTAGGAGCCTCATGTAGATCAGGACTTCATTGATCTAGGCATTATACAAGCACAGGTCAAAATACTAGTGCTAGCCTAATGGAAATATGACTTGGTTTAGTACCAGATTGTCACAGAGGTTGATTTGGGAGTCCTAGCCTGAAGTATTCCTGACATTCTAAAAAACTGGGGCTGTAGACAATCTCAGAAAACCTTTCAAAAACTGAAATATGTTGTCTTAACAACATGGTACCTTTATTTCCCACTTGGTTTATTTTTAATGTCTCCAGGACTTCATGAGTCTTGGTAACTCTAGAGTCTCAGAATACTGTATGTAAGATTTATATTGAAGATTATAAAATTGACCTGCAGTTCTAATAGTAGAGATCTCAAAAAATTAAATTACTTGTCCTAACTACTTTGGTGTAAAATTGCAGCCTGTTTTGTTTAAAAAATTGGATCTAACCTTTGAGCTCTCAGTTTTACTGCAGATCCTACTTTTATTGGAATAGGTAAACTGAAAATATGTTTAAGTATTTATTTTGAAATAAGTAGAGGATTCCATGTGTAATAGGATTACTATTTATCCAGAGAGGAAGATGAGCATGTATGAGGATGGGACTACCTCAGAGCTTCATGATTACAGTAAGGAGTAGCTTCAATCAGAGGATAGGATGGAAGGAGTGCTCTCTTGGGGCACTGCAAAATATGAGGGAAAACAGGGAAAGCAGGTGTAGTTGTGGGTTTCTTTCCCACCCATCTCTTTGTTCACACCAGCATTTGGTGAAGGATGTGAGGAGTACATTGCACAGTCTGTAGTGTGGAAATCTGTGTGTCAGATTTTCAGAGAGTCCTTACCTGAAATGCATCAGTGCTGGTGCAGAGTCCTTAATCCTTTCAGAGTTTACTCTGATCTTCCTTAGTTCCCCAGGATCACCTGGTATTAAGCAAGTTAAACAAGCTTTATCTCAGAAAGCTAAACCTCCATCCTGATGACATGCCATCGGTGAATAGATGCATCCAGGGAAATTTTGGGGGTGATTTCTTAACTAGACGAACACCTTCTGCCAATACCGGCTTCTCAGAAGGTTATCCAGCCTTGTTTTAGAGGCAGAAGGTAAGATGCTTCAGCATCATAGGCAGAACTTGAAGCTCAGTGTTAAGTGTCAAACCAATGCAGTCATGTGAATTCCACGAATCATTGCATACACAGTGCAGTATATTGTTTCCCAAATAGAAAAATTACAGTGCTGAGGGTAGAGGCAGGCACTGAAAAGAAAAAGAAAAACCAAAACAAAAACAAAAAAACCAAAACTAAACCAAACACAAGACCAAACCCCAAATTTATGGTTCCAAGCCCTCGGCTGGTGCAAATTCTCCCTTTACACCAGTACAGGAATTTGTCCAAGAGCTATAAAATGAGTTCATCACTGCTTGGGCTGGACTTTGACTCTTGTATCCAAGAACAATATTTTAAGCATGGCTTGAGGAATAATTCAACATATGAATTTGATAAGAACAATTTAGGATTTTTCAAGCTCCATAGGAATGAGGCTTTCTTCTTCCCCCCAGTAATAGCAGTTACTCGTATTTTTAATGATCATGTTGCATATTGTTTGATGGATGTCTCATTTCAGAGCAAATGCTTGTTTCAAGTCATAGAATGATGTTGTGGAACAAGTAAGGAGACAAAAACTAGAATTAATGGAGGGAAAACAACAGAGAATTTTTTCTGTTCTATTTTAGTAAGACTTTTCTCTTGTGTTTTCTAGTTTATATAAACAAATTATGGCCCAGAGAAAGTGTGAAGCAGAAAACATCATCAAGACTGCAGAAGACAAGGAATATGAGTACAAGGACCTTGTCATTGCCTTTTTTACTAACATCTGGGGGAAAGGGGAGAGACTGTCTCACAAAACTCAGAGAACTGGAACATCTGAGGCATTTCAGCTAAAAATTGTGGTTCTCCCATGCAGTGTACATTATAAAAATACTTTTGTGACTCACAAGGGACAAGTAAAGCTTAAAACCAAGCTCTGTTGCTCCCCTCTTCTCCTGTGATGTAATTTGACATGACCAATAGAGCCAGACATGCTATGTTAACCTACAGTAAATTTGAAAAAAAATGTATTTTTCAGTAAAATAGGGGAAAAAGTTGTGATCTTTAGTAACTAAGAAATAGCTTTCAGACTTGAAATTAGGAGTAGAGATTTCCCAGTGAACACAAACTGTCTTATGTGGTGTGATATTTGACTTTCAGAGTCTATGCTCAAGAGACTTGTTGATATTGACTGTGGTGTTCAGCTAGAATCTCATCACATTACATCTCCAGCCCCCACCTGAAAAGGCAAAATAATTTTGCATTTTAGCTATGACACAGACTTGTAGAAGCCAGTTTCCCAATGCATATTAAAGACTATTTTTAAAACCTCCTTAGCCTCGGTAGCTCAAGCTACTTAGGATTAATATAAAAGTGAAATCTGATATATTGTAAACCACTTTGAAAATCAGAAAGGCACTAGCTGCAATTCATTAATATTGCATTGCAAAATTGTTTTGCTGTTGACTTGGACAGCTTAGATGATCATCCTGGAGCCTATGAGGATTTTAACATGAGTCATTCCAGCTGCTTGTCTACTGGTACTTGATATCTCTCTCTATCTGCTGGTAACAACAGCAGACACTCAGATGTGGAAACAGTGGTCAGGTACAAGTGACATAGAGGCAAGTTTTTGTAAGGACTTCAAAAACAAAGGACCTCGCATGAGCTCAACATTCTGAGGTGAAAGTCATGCCACTGGAGTGATCAGTAACTATATATATGCTGTGGCATAACTTGATAGGGCAAATTAGGAGAATGCAGAGTGTTTTAGAAAGGAGAGGCCATCTGATTCAACAGGCCAAATCTTCTCTGACTTATCCAATCTCCTTGCTTTTTCACTAAGATCCTGAATTCCCATGTTCATAAATGAATTTAGCTCTACACTGAATTCACTGAAATACACTGTTCAAAGTGTTATTTCTTCCAATTTTCCACAGCATGCCTTCCTTTCTCTTAGCTTAGGTTATTGCTTGTTTTTTAACACTAGAATACTTTATCATTTGGAAGCAAAAGAAATTATATTTTAAAGGAATAGACATGTTATTTTCATTCATACATGCACACTTCATCTGGGACACTAGAAAGCTGTTATCCATTAGTTTTCAGTGCTGCAGACTTCTACACAAGTTAACTTCCCTTCTGTCTTTCTGATAAGGGATCTTTCTTTAATCAGAGATGTGAATCATGTCACCTTTGCAGCACTCATCTGATCTTACATCTTAGGGCGCTTCATCTTCTTTTCTTAGAAGAGTAAATGGCCTGTAGTGCAGTAACTACTACAGTTTATTAATTATCGTGTATATTTGACTGGCCCAAATTGATATTGTGTTGTGTAAAACACAACTATAGGCATTTCTATCTCTATCATTCTATTTCTATTTCTATCTCTGTTCAACTTAGCATTTGAAAATCTTTGGAACATGCTGAACTGTAAGCTGCACTAGATCATTGACCTATTTTAATTTCATGTATTATCTCCCTTTCATTCCATCTTTTTCCAGAATAATTTCTAGCCCTCCATAAGCATTGCTGAGAGGTTTAGTAAGGACTGCATATTGCAGTATGTGGCCCGCCTATGCAGAAAAATAGGAATAACTTTTCCAAAAGCCCTTCTAGTCCAGGATCCTGTCACTGTGAGAAACTGGTGACTGTGGAATAGTATGGAAACATGCTAAGCATATATGAAATGTTTTCCTCAAGTACTCTCTTAGCCTCCAGCACTCTGCAGCTCCAGAGCTTCCTGGGCCAGAAATGGTGTCTTCATGTTTGGAAGTCCTTGTCAGATTTTACCCTCCATCAGTTTGTTTAATCACTTTTTGATCCCAGATAAACCTTCAGTGTTGGCAGTTCCTCACATCAGTGAGTTCCACAAGCAAATGTACATTAGGTGACAGGGTGCCTCTTTTTGGTCATAACAAACCTGCCATTTACACATTTTATTTGGTACCTTCTGGTTCTTGTGTTATGTAGACATCTGAGTAATTAGTCTTCCTTCATCTTCTCCATACATGTTTGTGCTTTCATAGAGGCTAACGAGAAAAATTTTTTCTCCATGACACAAAATTGACTCACAATACTGAATTGATGTTGAGCAGTTGAAAAGAGAATTTACAGTGTAATAAATTTTGTTCTAGACCATGTTTCACTTTTCTGACAAAACCACTGGTAGAATTAATTAAGTAATTTAGACATAAGCCCCTTTTAATACAGATGAGCCAAAGCAGGGTTAAAAGTGAAAATGAAAGGACACATTTTTAGCTACTGGCTAATAATATGCCTTATTTTATAAATCAGTAACCTCTTGTGTTGGAGTGGTATGGCTTATTATGACTATGAAAATAAGATATTGCTTTTCTGCAAGTAGACATGCAGGACTGATATTTTAAGAGAAGACATTGACTTCGTCTGCAAGGCCAGGGCATGAAAGAAATGAAAATAACAATTATTGATTTTTTTTTTCTTGTGCTGAGAGAAACATTTGCCAGCTTTTATGAGGGGGAAAGAGCAGATGTTCAGCAAGAGAGGAGAGGTTTTCAGTTTTAGCAATAAGACATGGTAATTTTTGCAGAGAACATTTCTTTGCAGTTATATCATCCTGAGATAGGGAAACAAGTCAGAAGACCAAAATATAAATAGTGAAAAATACCCTAAAATGGTATTATCTTGCAAGTATACAGGATTTTTCTTAAGAGGTGGTGAACAAATGATTCAAAAGATTCAGCTTCATTCTAGTTTGACAGACTGAGGTGCAGTTGTGTTAAAGAGATTGAATGTATATACTTATCACATGACTTTTAATTTGGACATATGCTGAACTATGTTGCTGCACTTGAGTCTACCACCCTGAATTGCAAAAGGCCTGAAAACAGCAGGGCTCTGGGAAGATGCACCAGACAAGCCAGACAGGACATTGGGACAGGATCAGGGCTGAACCCCTGATAGTCATTCAGCTTCACTGGGCTCACAAAGTGAAAAGATTGCTTTTATCCTGTTGGCAGAAAAAGCATCACTAGTCTTTAGAGAATATACAAAGTGCTATGACACATTACTGAAATGTCACTCTGCAGGAATCGTGGGAACATGGGAATGTGAAATGTTAATGAGGAAGTCTGTTTTCCAAGGCTATGCAATTGGTTGCTGTGCTTTTTACTGCATGAATTCAAAGTAATCTACTACTTAAAGCCAGAAATTGGGGGAAAAGAAAAAAAGAATCAGAAAAGGGTTATGTAACACAATGCCTGCAAAAGCTGGGAATTCCATTTGATGTCCTCTCCAGGAGTGCTGGAGACTCCCCAAATATGGCCACCAGCCTTTAGGAGAAAGACGGTTCATACTAGTCTCTGTCCTGTCCCTTGTCAGCCGCTGCAGCACCCTACAGCTGGGTTGTGGAGACCCCAAGCCATCCATCACCCTCAGCACCACAGCTCCCAGTGATCTTATGGTTAGACTGGGCTGCAGCTGGCATGCTTTGCAAAAAAGCGGCCAGTCCCTCCTTGTGGTACTCAGATGAGTAAGGCATAAACCTGGTGTGAATTGATTGAGTGGTCATCTTAGCAACAGTATTAGCTGATCTGCCTGAGGGTCAAAAGGCTCTGCAAGAGAGATCTTGATGGGCTGGATCAATGGGCTAAGGACAGCTGCATGAATTTCAACAAGGCGAAGTGCCAGGTTCTGCACTTGGGTCACAACAGCCCCATGCAGTGCTACAGGCTGGGGGAGGACTGCTTTAAGAGCTGTTCAGTAGAAGGAGACTTGGGGGTCCTGGTCAACAGCCAGCTGAACATAAGCCAGCACATGCCCAGGTAGCCAAGAAGGCCAATGGCATCCTGGGCTGTATCAGATGTAGTGTGTCCAGCACACCAGGGCAGTGAGTGTCCCCCTGTACTCCACACCGGTGAGGCCACACCTCAAATCCTGTGTCCAGTTCTGGGCCTCTTGCTTCTGAGGTACTGAAGTGTGTCCAGAGCAGGGCAACATAGCTGGTGAAGGGTCTGGAGCACAAGTCTTAAAAGGAGCAGCTGAAAGAGCTAGTGGTTTTTAGTCTAGAGAAGAAGCTGAGGGGAGAATGTATTGCTGTTTACAATTCCGTGAAAGGAAGTTGTAGTGAGGTGAGGGTCGTTCTTTTCTACCATGTCTCAAGCAAAAGGATGAGAGGAAATGGCCTTAAATGACACCAGGGAAGGTTCAGATTAGAAAACCATTTTTCTCTGAAAGAGTGGCTAGGCATTGGAATAAGTTGCCCAGAAAAGTGGTGGAGTCACTGTCTCTGGAAGTGTTCAAAGGACATCTGGATGTGGCACTTGCAGACGTGGTTTTGGGGTGACTATGGTGGTGCTATGCATGAACTACATGATCTTCCAGGTCTCTGACAACCTTGGTGATTCTGTGTGATTGATTTGTGATGATTCCATGTGATTATTTCTTGTGCCTTTCTTGGCCTGTGGCTTGTGTCTTATGTGTGCAGCCCCACATACATCTTGTGCCTTCCATATCTCTGTAGGTTGGCTTCCCCCAGCTCCACCCACTGTCTTCTGTTTCCAGCAGGAGAACAAGGCTTCATTTGGTTTTCTCTGTAAGAGAGCATAATCATTTTCTCACAATCATCAAACAACAGGGCCTTGGATTTCTGTGGCAGCTGGGCCGTGAAGTTGGAACAATGACCACGTCGGGGTATAGACAGATGTATTTTTAATTGGAAGAAAGAGAACAAACTTTAACAAACTATAAAATTAGAGGCCCTGATTCAAGACTAAGACATGGTCCTTCTATAGCAGCCCTAGAAGATTAATGTTTGCAAATAGATTAAAAGAGTGTTTAAGGCCAGCTTCTTTGGCACATTTCAAAGTGCTAAATTCATTGAAAATATGTTTGCTCAAAGCGGTGACAAGTGGAATGAGATTGTATTGTTGAAAGTGCCACATTTTCAACATGGGACAGCATGGCAGTTTTTCCTTTGTAGAGCTTCTTTGGAGAACGTGACAGTTCACTGAGGGGGCATCGCAGTCTCCTCCCCGTGGACTGTTTGCACATTGCAGAGGCTAATTCACCAGGTTTTCTAGCCTAGTATTGCTAGTAAAAGCAGCCAGGCTATAGCTGGGCTAGGCTGAGTTTCATAATCTGGCATTTAGAAGTACTTAAGTCCGTACTTTCATAGAAGTACAATTCTAAATAAAACTGAACTGTGATATTATATGGTATTATGGTGATAATGCAGCTGCTTTCAGGTAAGTATCAAGAAAATCTACTCTGATTTGTATATATAAAGTGGTCATTTTTACAGCAACAGTGTGGATTTTAAAATGATAGCATATTAAGTTAAAACTCTAATGCTTTTAATCCTATTATAACCTTAGCTAGACTAATATAAAGGTTTTATTAACATATAAGTGTAGTCTGTTTAGCACAAAACCATTTGAAATTTATGTGTATCAAGCAGCACTGCAATTACATTGTGCATGGCAGGGACTTTATACAGCAGAATGCGGGTGATATCTGAGAGGTTTGTAATAACTTGCGTTTCTTATTAAAGGATATGCTGAAGGCATCTCTTTGAAGCACTCATAACCTATAAACTTTGGTCAGTGCAGTCATGTTTTCATTCACTGGTGCTTCTTGGAAAACACCTCCTAGCCTTGCTGAGAGTATGGCAACAACAGCAAAAAGGCACCCCACCTCTCTTCACTGCTGTTATGGCACAACCCTGGGTGCTTGGACTCACAAGATAAAAATCAAAAGAAGCTCTCAACAGACTGTCAATTTGTTTCAGGCACCCTGCAAACAGTTGTGTCAAGTCCCAGGCTTCAGTTCAAAAAGCTCTGAAGTATGTGCTTCATTGTAGGCATACAACTAGCACAGTCCTTAATGCTTTTCTGAGCTGAGTGAGTGTTCAGTAACCACTGATTTTTAATAGAGAAGGAAACATGCATTTAGAAGTGCCTTATGACCCTGAGGTGTGTTTTTGATGGAAATGAACTGAAATCAAAGGTGCTCTTAGACCATGGGTAGATGCACAGTGTGCCATAGAAGATGCTGTGTGTTCCGCAGGTATCTCGTCTTCATTGCAGTGCCATCTGTCAAGGAGATCACCCTGTATAATACTTTTGTTGATACTTTGCAGGGCAATAAATTCTGTCTTCAAAAAGGTGTTGAGGTGTTTGAAGTAACATGATTGATACTGGTAAT
Organism: Machaerirhynchus nigripectus; assembly: GCA_013397975.1. Classification (NCBI taxonomy): domain Eukaryota; kingdom Metazoa; phylum Chordata; class Aves; order Passeriformes; family Dicruridae; genus Machaerirhynchus; species Machaerirhynchus nigripectus. The sequence goes on from VZRQ01009985.1 coordinate 155,509, forward strand.
TGATAGAGATGGAGAGACCTCATTACTCCTCGATACTGGTCAAGTACTCTGTCCAGTGAAGTCTTGTGCCTTCAGGGACAGAAATGGACACAGGTCCAGGCAAGATGATCTGGGAAGAACACCAATGATCCCTGTGCCTTGTGCTTACCTGTAAACTGAATTCTTGGTGTCAATACTAACAAGTCAGTCATGCTATGACTGCAAAGAGAGACAGCTAGATGTGTGATGTTACAGAACAGTTCATCACAGAGCCATCATTTGGTGGCAGTTTATCATCGTCACTCTGGAGGTGTGTCCTTCATTTTCCTGAGTGACATTAGAAACTCAGCATAGAGTCCTACCAAAAATACACTGTAGTGTACACATCTGTAGTGAAAAAACATAAGAAGATTTGAAGAGTGGTTGGGATTTTTTAAATTGCTTTTTCAAAATCTCTTAATTTAAGATGTGACAAAAAAAGAAAAAACCAGAGTCACATATTTTATCATCTATAGCTTTCATTAATTTTTAAAGGAATGAGTCAAAGAAATTGCTGAACAGAACCAGTAGCAGAGGTTATATGATGAGCCATTTTAATATTTGATGAGACCAAAAGGTTCTTATCACTAACCATCTTTTAATGGCACTTTCCCTTTGAATGGGTGTATGTGGCTACATGTTTCTAAGGGACTAACTTTTTTGACTTTCTAATGAAATACCTCTCAAGACTGGCTTAAAACTGGTGGTGGTTTGGAAGTGTTTGGTTGCCATGTCAGGTTAGGTTATGATAAGCTGGGAAACTGAATGTTTGGTTGCATCTCAGGATGCTGGTGTGTTCAAACTCTCCACATCACTGAGGGGCTTCTCAGTCAAAGCTGATGAGAAATACCAAAGCACAGAGCCTTACAACCAGTCTGTGTGCCAGAGAGATAAACTGTTAACAGAGACAAATGGGCCAAATTGAGAAAAGCACTTAAAAATGTGTATCCATTCGCTGTCAGTGCAATGCGCAGGAATTGGGTCCCCTTTTAAATGGTTTGGAAACCTGAGCATAGCAATCTGCACAGAGTCAGAAGCACATCCACAATGTAGCCAGGAACTAAAATTGGGAGCCCTCCCTATCATTCAACAACCTGCTAAAAATATTCCTCCATCACTCACATAACATCTCACGTGGAGGGAGTAGAAAAAGAGCCTCATAATTAACCAAGTCTATGAAAATTTTAGCATGACTTCCAGTTTCTGTGAAGCCAGCAGTGAGCATGGACTTGTGGTGATGCACAGAACAGGACTGAGCTCTCACAGCCGTAGAGCTGTGCTTGGTGTGCTGCGCTAACACTGAATTATTGACAAATAACTGGAAATGGATGTTCTGAGTGATTTAGAAATAATGTGAACCCTCACTGAACTTCTGTTGGGTTTTTCTTCCATTTTCTGTTTGAACATGAGAGCAAGGAGGGCATTATTTATAACAACAAATGTTAAGTCCCAAAAGGAGAAATTATATTTTGAATTGACAGAATCCTGAAAGTGTAAATGTGGTTTCATAACTAAATATATTTTCAGACAGGAAAATGAGTTAATCAAGAGTAAAATGTTCTTGAAAAACCTTTCCTTTTTTTTTTTTTTTTTTAATCTTCCTTGGAAATATTCTCAGCTGTCATGGTGTAAAAGTAACTAGCATATCTGTATATCCATATCACAGTATCTCAGCAGTTACACTGTTTTAAAAGTACTTAAATGGGTTTCTTTATTGATGTGATCCAACCAAAATAGGACATGACAGGAAAAATAAATTGTTTAGAACCTGCAAATAAAAGACTTTTAAAAATTTAAATCAAGGTTAGGAAACCTAAGTCTAAGGAAGTTAATTTTATGGGGAAAATTAAAAATGTTCTAAAAGCTTTCAAAAAGGCATTAATTCAGTGAAGGTCCCATTAAAGAGGAGTTGATTTGGGGTAGGAATCTGTGTCTTACAAGTTGTTTATTATCAAGGGAATATATCCAAAGGACTGATTTTTTTTTTTTTCTTAAATGGACAGGGTAGTTAATGTGGAACAAAATAATTTGATACATTAACTGTGGAACTTAACAACAGAAAACAGCATTGCTTTAATTCAGTCAAAATCAGGATATTCAATCATACAGATCCAATCCTGCCATTTCATACAGTCAGATCACTGTGTCTTAATGGATTTCAGTTGATGTCGCTCGGTTTATAGGAGAATCACCAGCCCAGATTTCATTTACTGAATCTTTTTTAGTTTCTTGAGTGTTAAAATAGAGTAAAACTGACCTAATTCAAAGTAGGTTGTTAGTGTAATATAGACCCTCCTATTCCTTAGGTATGGTGTGCCAAGTAAACATTAAAGATTTGTTTGGATTTCAGAAACAATTTCTTTTGAGATTTCTGTTGAGAAACCTATTGTTTGGAACTGATTTTTGTTGGAGGAGAGGAGATTGAACCACGAATCCACAGTTCTTCAAAGCTCCTCAATGTGAATATTACCAGATGGGGAAAAAAGAAACCATGGGTTCTCCATATGTAACGTCTTGAGACTGCCTTGTGAGGCTCTGAAGAAACTATTTCTGACTCTTTCATTTGTTTTTCTTAGGTTGGGGGTCACACCATGCTGCCCATTCGCTGGATGCCTCCAGAGAGTATCATGTACAGGAAGTTCACCACAGAAAGCGATGTCTGGAGCCTGGGGGTTGTATTATGGGAAATCTTCACTTATGGCAAACAGCCATGGTATCAGCTCTCAAACAATGAGGTGTGTCTAATATATTCGCAAAGTGCATTGGGAAAGCTGTTATGCTGATTGTTGCTTCTCTGGAGAAGGGACAGCAACAAATTTATTTGTTAAAGGCCAACACTGATAGAAGGTATTTATTGTATTTTCATGAACCATATGGTTAAATTTCTTCCTTTTCACCCTTTTCTCCCCTGAGTGGATGGAAGGTGTCCAAGCAGAACTAGAACCGCTGGAATTTAATTTTTTCCTTTGTATAGCATAAATTCTGCTCTGGGTAGACCATGAGGCAATGAAAAGGACCTTAGCTATCTCCTGAAAAGACATACCATACATAGTACTGTTCCAGAGTGGTTGTCCATAACCATGGACAGATTAGATTGACGTAATCAAGAGATCTCTTGATTTCCAGGCAGTCACAAGTATCCCCTTTCCAGAGATTAGCCACAGTGATACTCGTAAGTTTGCAGAAGGTGGAGAGAAGGAGAGGCTCCTGTGAGCAGGTTAAAAATATATCCTCCCTCTGAGGCGGTAATTGGGTAGAGAGAGAAGGTATGGGATTAATTCCTAGCTACAATTTCCTTATGTGTCGATGAGCCTAACATGAGTGAAGTTACTGTTCTTTGATCACTTACTTTACAATGAATTTTCCAGATTCCATGACGCTACTCATTCATCTGCTTATAGAAGCAGGCCTTTCCAGAGTGAGGCTGCTGTGGTTAAAGTTAACTCTTCCATGGATGAATGCCATGTAGTTGGCACAACTGTGCTGATCCTTTTCTTGTGATTTCTCATAGGTGATTGAGTGCATCACTCAGGGCCGAGTCCTGCAGCGACCTCGCACGTGCCCAAAGGAAGTGTATGACTTGATGCTGGGCTGTTGGCAACGGGAGCCTCACATGAGGCTCAACATCAAAGAAATCCACTCCCTCCTTCAGAACTTGGCCAAGGCATCTCCAGTCTACTTGGATATTTTAGGCTAAAGTCTCCTAGCATTTCTTCTTCTGGGCTGCGGGAATGAATGTGTTCAACTGCCGCTGAACTCCATTAAAATGTGTTCTTAACTTTTGACAGTATTAATGACAAAGTTGCGGAGAAGCTTTCAAAGGGCAAGCAATGTGCACTTCTCCATCTGTAGACACAGTATTGACTTTTTAGACATTACCAAGACGTATCTTCTCTCTTTCTCTCAGTTTCTATCTTTTTTTTCTTCCTCTCCTGTCTTTCTAATCAATTTGGCTTCTGCATTATTGTAACTCTGCATAGACAAAGGCCTTAAAAACCCAATCTGTTATATCAGCAGACTCTTCAGTTTGCCCACCACAACTAACAATGCCTTGTTGTATTCATGCCTTTGATGTGGATGAAAAAAAGGGAAAAATATATTTGACTAAAACTTTGTGATTTCTGCTGTACAGCTACTGGGAGTTTCTACAGATTCACCTCTTTTTTTTTTTTTGCTTCGGCCTGTGGGTGGAAAAAGAAGACTGGTGTTCTCTACATGAAGAATGTTCTTTGCAGAGATAAAGCCAGCTAGAAAGAAGAGACTCTTGTGTGATACACTATCTGGAGGAACTTGGGAAATCAGGTGGCATCCAACCCTACAAGAAAACACTGCATGATTTGCAGTGGAAGGCAAGAGGGAGTCTAGCAATTTCCGTGAAGAGTCTTTCTGAGGACTAAAAGGATTGTTTAAGGAGGTGCTTTGCCAGCACCATTCATTGCCAGAAACAAGTAAAACGAAAAAAGATGCTGCCTGCGCTGCACGCAATTGTGTTACAACATGATAAACTAAACATATGCCATTTTTTTGTCTTCTGGTAGGATATTGTCATGCCACTGGTGTAAAAATGTTCTCCAGCTAGTCTTTTTTAGTAAAGGCTGAAGCTAGATTTACTTACGTACAATATTAATTTCAGGATCACATGTTGAAACTAAGGATTTTGATAGGACAAACTATAAATGCTGGAGCAGGTGTATCTTATACTGTGCTTGTCCAGCAGCATATTCCTTCCTTCTTCAATCCTTTCTTTTTTCTTTTTTTAACCATGCAAAACTGTGCATGGTCTTTGTCGATTAATGCCCTCTGTGCAGAAACGATCACTCATCTTGTAGTACACCCTAGTAGGCATAGCAAACTCATAATGATATAACCTATATTTCATTAGAAGGGGCTAATGGAGGACATTAGCCGTGTTAAAATGCCTTTACAATGTTATAGATACTATAGGCTGATATAACATGAATAATCTAAAGCACGGAGATCACTGGTTATGTTTGAGACATAGCAGGGGATAAAGATCTCTAGAGAAAACAAATTACTCTGTGGTTATGGCTTGCTATTCAGAGTGCAAAGATTCTGAGCTCAGTGCCATTTTTGTATTGGTACTATTGCTGTCATAACCAACATACACGCTTTATTAAATAATTTATTTTTGGTTGGATTGGCATTGTATGTGTACAACATTTGCATGGCCACTGTGTTGATGACAGCTGCATGGGCATATCTGTTGTTTTTCAAACTAGAAGTTGACAATTTGAAATTTAGAGCTAGGATTATTTTTAATATGAATTCTTACAAATGAAAACCTACCTTACCTATTCCTCAAGACTTCTGCCTCCCTCTGTGAGGGGGCGTTATAGCAAAAAAGTGATCTTTCTTTCCATTTTCTCTTTTTATTATTTCTTATTGATATGAGCCAGATCAAAATAGTCCATCTTCGTGTTGGGGATATTTTATTTAATAAATTAAGCATTTTATTTTTGTAAGTGTTCCCATAGCACATTTAATATATCATTTGCTCGCATGTATTATTTATTGAGGCACTTTAAGTTTTTCCTTCAGAAGCTTTTAGAGCTAGCTTATAAAAATTCTGAACATTTTCAGAAGAAAACAGTTCACTGGACACTGATGAAGTTTTACCCTTCTCAATGTCATTGAAAAGGCAGCATTACAAATAAACATGACAGTGTAACTATAAAGCCATACTCAGTATTTCTTTAATAAACTAGATGTTATTTCTTAACTGCTACTGAACTGGAAACACATAAAAAGCCAGAGGAAGATTCCTACAAAATGGGCCTTAAGATTTTATCTAGACTGTCTTGGAAGTTCTCACAGAAAACTAGAAGAAGACTGAGCATCCAGTGAAACCCATTCTCTTGAGAATATGAATGTTCTATTTTAAAGGAATTTGAAATTCATTTTCAAAATAACAGTGGTGGAAAAGAAAGATATCAGAGTCCTCTCTTACTGTGCAGTGGGAAGAGGGTGCAGTTGGTGGAGGGGGCTGCTAAATTTCTACCTGCGTATTCTGTCTAAGTTTCTTCTGAGCTGAAGGAAAAGGCATCTGAGATGATGCTTTTACTGGAAAAGAGGCTCCAGCCCAAAGCAAGCAGGTGTGTTTTGCAAGCACTGAAAGAATGTATACCAAAAATAACCACATGACCCTGAAAATGTACTTAGTGGCATCTTCTTTTTGATTTACTAGTGAGACTTTTAGAGTCATTTCAGAGAATAAATAGTATTAAAATGCATTGTGCAATAACATAGCAGTTTGTTAAACTTCTAAAGGACCAAATGTTCTACAGAGCCACCACTATGGATAACCTTGACCTATATCATTAACGTTCTTGCTAGTGCATAAAATGTATAATCACTGTAGAAAAGCTATAAACTGTAGCTATACATAGTTTGCATTTGTTCATGAAAAGGTGGGTAAGTGTAGCAGAATGAGCAGAGAAGAGGAAGAAATATTTTCAAATCACAGTGAAGGGTGAGTATATGTGCATATTCATCATGCTTGCACTGTCAGGTAAATTGTGTACACTGAGTAAATATGACAATCAGGCTCATTTAAAAAGTCTTTCTGGACTGTGCTATGAACTGACCATATATATAATATATAATATATGTGTGTTTGCATATGGCATATATATATACACACACATAGCATATACATGTCTGCCTATGTCTGTTGTATTTTACTTATATATGTGCAGACATGCATGCACATTATGTATGGGCTGTGTGTATATGTATAAATTTACATACACCTATGTTATTTCAAATTATTATTAGAGTGCTATAATAAATTGATAACGTCTGCTGAGTAACCAATTTTTTTTCTTTTTATATTTCTTTTCTATGTTTGTAAGATTCAACTTTCTAACTCTGTGCAACAGAGGCAGTGCTAGAATGCCAGAGATTTAACAACGAGCACTTTTCTTCCCCAGATGATTGCACAAAAACATTTCTTCCGTTCCCATCTCATTTGTTGATTTCTCACAATGAAATTAACAGACAAGCTTCCAAGCTCAGAAAACAGAGTTTGTTTTACTGTCGTTTCTGGGTTTGTGCTACTGTTGTTTTATTTTCCTAGAATAACAGTGCAGCTCCATTACCATTTTTTACTTGCCTGCCGTAACGAAATAATTCCAAGAATGAGCTGGGCTATTCACACTGCAGCACGACTTGCAGAACAACGAGAACACTGGCATTCGGGAGTAATAATAGTAGCATTCGCCGCACTCTGTCCTTCACTCTCAATAGATCTGCAGAACTCGGAACTGGCCATGGAGAACAGACACTTGTAAACCAACAGCAACCCATGATGCCTGATGGAGTGTACACATTTAAAAGGACTGCATTCATTTTGACCTGTAAAACAACCTATCTATATAATGTCTACAGTTTAATAAGTAACTGCTTATCTTTTCTCTTCTTCTTTTTTTTTTTGTCCTTGCTATTTTTTATCACTTTCTTTCCTTCTTTTTCTTCTCCTGTCTTTCCTCCTTCTTTCGTTCTCTTATATTTCTTTCTTTCCCTCTCTGTCTGTATCCTCCCCACCTTTAAGAGATTGTGGTTGATGTAGACTTTTTACAAAACACTTTAAAAATAAATTAAATAACCCAGATGACTAAGGTATAATGCTTATGTGCTAGAACAAGTCCACATTTGGGTTGTTGCAGCCTGTAACTGAATTTCAAATACTGCTATAAAGTGTGGGGGAGGAGAGTGGGGAGGGACTGGAGAGGAAGTTGGGATTTCCAATGAGAGATGAAGGTTTTGATAGCACAGGAAGTTGTATTTTCTTGTTGTGAGGGCTGGAATAAACCACTGCTGCTTTGAATAAGAGGTCCTTTAGAGCCTTAGTTAAAACACCTGTATTTGGGCAGGGTAGGGGGATGTGCTATTCATCACAAATGTGAAGCAAAAAAAAGTCTACATGTTGCAGGGAAAACACTGTGAAATTCACAACAGCAACCAAGTGACTATTTTGCCATCTTTTAAGCATATGTCTCAGGAGAAGAAATGGGAAATGATGGGTGTGTTACTTTTCCGTCTATGCATTCTGCACAAGGTCTGTGGGGATTTTTTGTTTGCTTGTAGAGGGTTCTGAGTGATGACTGGCTGATATTTTATAAACACTGAATATTTGAGCAAGGATCATGGAAGCTGCTAGTAAGTGAGGCCATTGATTGGAATATGTGAAAAAACAGAACAAATCAAATCTATCCAGAGGCCTAATTCTTGCAGCTTATATGTATCTTTCTGCAACTTAAAGAAAAGCACCTAAGAATGTTTTAGAGAAAAATAATTTAATTCAACATTTATGTTTAATTGAATCACCAATAGAGTATTAATTAATTATTAAATATTTGTCCCAGCCCTTCTCTCCACCGATACTTTATGTATATATATTTCTAGATATCACTCTCTTTGTCACTTTAGGTAAAGAGGAAGATATCTACATACAAATATCTCTATATTGTCACCAAATTGTGACCTGGTGTGTAGAGCTATCTTTCTCCTTTCTTTTTTCCTTTTTTTTTTTTTTAATTTATTTAATGTGATGTCTCCGTGAAAATATTTAGTGGTTCTTGTTTTGCAGTTTGTTACAAGTAGTCATTGCTTTAAAACCTTCATTGCATCTTGGCTGATTTCAAAGTGATGCCTAGGTATCAGTGTTAAAAGTTTTGTTTGTGAATCATGTGACCAGCTTCTCTCTACATGACATGGAAAGTCTCTTGTATTACAGTGTATTTAAAAAAAATGATGTCTTACAATAAACAATGTCATCCGAAAGAAAGATAAAATGGTTACTTTAAAACACTAAAAATTTCATGAAGTGTTGTGTGTTGTTTTCTGTTGTTTGAATGCCTTTGTTTACCTGTATTCTTTTAAAAAAGGACGAAATTAAGGAAAAATTTGGTATGCTTAGAAACACGGCAGGTTTGCACTGTAAAACTGTGAAGCAAAAACAGGTCACTGAACTCGTAGTTCATGGAAGAGTTGACGCAAAGTAACAGGACAAAGGAACAGCCAGTCTGATGGCAGACTCATTTTTTTAGTCTTTGTTATCCAAAAGAAGATCTTATTTGAATGCTTGGTTATTTGGGCAGCTGGCAGCAAACACCTGCTTATCTTCTAGCAGAAGCAGACCTTCACGTATTTTCTGGAACTTTCCTAAAAGTGTCCCTCAAACTACAGCCCTGTTCAAAATGCAGTTTTTCCTTTTTAATTCATGTCAGTCTACAATGAATATATTGTGAACAAATATAGCATTAACTCCAAGTCCTTAATTAAGATTCAGAATGTAGACATTCAAAGGAAGGTTCAGCAGCTGTATTAGGGATCCCTCCACAGTCTGTTGATCTCAACCAAGCCCTTCAAGGTCAGAGTAAAACAAAACAAGAGGCACTTTATGAATGCATATACTTCCTTCTGCCAAGAGACCTCTCCAAGATTAGATGAGCTGGCTATAAGCATTCAAAAGGTCAAAGGAAAATAATCCACTGAGAAGAAGCCTCAGGATGAAATCTGTCCAAAACTGAAAATATCTTTAAACCACACTAAAATTTTTGTTGACAGTTCATGTAGTGGCTTAGAAATGCTTTACCTGCTCTCATGGTAAAATCATGGTGCCTTCTGAATTTATGGGTTTTTTCCTATCCCAACATCTCTCCACAGTCAACTGGTTGTGATGAAGTCTGTTTGGCAGCAGTGAGAGCTTCAGAAACCCGCAGTGTTGAGCATCACCCTGCAGTCCTGTCAGCCTGGGTGCAACAGCCTGCAGACTCTCCCCACCATTCCATTTTCCCAGAGATTTTTAAGGCTAGGGCCATGTAGCTGCAGCAGGGACAGGACATTACCACTCCTCGTGGTGGCTTTGCACCAAAGACACAAAGACAGATGAGCCAGCAAGGCCCATGAAGTGCCTCAGCAGTACATAGAATTTTTGCAGCCTTGCAGCAGGAAGGCAGGTACCTCTCCTGTGCAGCCCAGCTCTCCCAAGACTCCAGTTTAAGTTTCCTCTCCCCAGCAACCATCCTGCCTACCCACAGAGTCCCATTACTCCTTTGAATTCATCCAGATGGACCCTTGGACAGGCAAGAGGTGTTGAAACACTTGCTCACCAGTTGATCAAGGGAGAAGAGTTTTGTACCTTCTGCCCCTCCCACCTGGGCACATATGGCCCTGCAGCATGCACCATGTTTCAGAGCAGAGGTTCCATTTAAAAGCAGTGGCTGGTGCCATTTTGGTTGCCTTCTGTTCACTGCAGCTGTAAGGGTAAAGGTGTTAGTTCAGGCTACACAAGAGGATTGGGAAAGACTAATGAGATCTTGATGAGCTTCTGATGCTCCCAAAACATGTCCTGTTTAAGGTCACTCGTGCACAGCTCAGCAATATCCTTCCACGGCCTCACAGCATCTGAAGACTTCTCAGCTTACCAGTGCCTGCCTCCTGCATAAAATCCCCAGAGAGTGGAAACGCTAAACAGGTCAGTAAGGAATATGCAACACAAGTCCTGGACCTGCTACTGCTAAGTCTCAACAAACTTCCACAACTGATTTCATAGTGAAGAACTCTTTGTGTTAAATGATTCATATAAATGCGAAATCATTGTGATCTCTGTATTACTTTAAAGGTGATTCGCAGTGCCTATTGATTGTTCCCACTGGTATTTTTAATGGCTATAAAAATTTCCTGTTTAAATGGTGAGGAAGCTTATATTAAAAAAAAAAAAGAAATATACTTATGGCCCTATAAAGGACAAAAGAAAAGAAATCTTGGGTGTACTCAGGACACCTAAACTAAACTACTAAGCCAGCTCCCAGGCTTGCTTATCAAAGCAGCTTATTAATATTTGTCATAAACCATTGGTTCTGGCAGGCAAGACTGCATGCAAGAAAGAAAATTATTTGAAGTAAACACCTGAAGAATTACCCAACTACTATGCTAAGAGCCCCATGCTTCAAACTCTTGAGCATTAGATTGTCATGGACAACAGACAGAGTTTCTTCAGCAATTCATGGCTTTTGAGAGTTGGAAGATTTTAGGGCTCAGGTCTATTTTTATCAGTGATGCAGTGAAGAATACGAGTAAAAAAGAACATAAGCAAAACAGTGGAGTGGAAAAACAAATGTTTTACTTTCTTGAACTGATAATCACATTGTGCAAATAAATTTACTGTAACAAGTAATAACAATTTGAATTAAAGAGCTTGTGCTCTTTCTGGCTGGGATCTGTATTAAATAGAATGCAATGGGAAAAGAGATGGATGAGGAAGATCAGAGAGTAGGAGTTCAAAATATGCTGTTAAAATTAGATGTGTAGCTTTACTGTCCTCGTGTCTGACCTTAAAGACAACTAAAACAGATACTTAGCAAATTATTTACACATATTTTGAGCACTTCCAACATGGAAGAAGATGTTTCTAGGCCTAGCAGTTCTTTGTTATGGTACAATGACTGCTAGTGTCATGGAAAGTCATGGTCTGTCACTCTATTATCCTGATTTTTGCCTTTATTATTTTTTCTGAAACAATTAAATACATAAAAAGAGGTACTGCTGTTCAGTGTGTTGCAGCATGGGCAGAGCTGACTGCTGCATTCATTAATCTGAGTTCTCCAGCTAGGCCAGTTAGAAACTATTGCGAATGGCCAAGTAATTTATTGGTGATTAGCAGGAATGGGAATATTGACTGACACTGGTAACTCCCAGGGTAGGCTCCTGTTCATGGTAACCCAGGTCCTTCTTTGGAAAGCTGAGGCTGCACAAGTAATGACAAGGTATTCATCACCTTCTTCTTCACAGTCTGAAACCAGTTTACAACTGGTTAATGACAGCTGATCAAAGGGAAAAAAATTCCTCTCTTGGCCACTTTTCTGTTGTCCTTCTAGCCAGTGCTGCCACCCCTGAACCTGGATAACATTTAAACTGAAGCTCTTTTCTTCCCTAGCTTGTGTTGGCAGGTCAGAACCTCCCAGTCTGGCAGAGTTGATCAACTTCACCCTTGAAGCAGACAGTTCTTTGCCAATTGGTTTTTGCACGTGTAAGCATCCTCTAATTTCTGAGCCCTGCAGAGACAGCAGATGCTCTCAATATGTGTGAGGGCAGGTGAACAGTATGTTTTGTCCATGCAAGAGAGAGGAGAAAAAACGTGGAAATGGGAGCCAGCACAGCCTACAAAGCTGACAGAAGCTGAACTTGTGGTCTCCAGGCCCTAAGCAGTGCTGAGAGGCCTGGGGTTATCTACTGAGAAGCAACATGAGAACATCTCAGCACACTCATGTCTCATGGCCCAACACAAATGTTTCCCCCTCCCGTCATTCCTCTGTATGTAAGGGAGGAACAAGCTGCAGCACAGGTGCCCCCACAAAGAAGAGCACAGCCTTGCCCTCTGCCCCATGTGACTTACGGGCACAGTCCTGGCAAACAATATGTCCCTGTCCTCAAGTGTCTGAACTTATCTGGCTTGTGCATGTTCACATCTTGATAGAGGTGATGGACATGATTCCTTTTCACTGGCAAACTCTGGGTAAACTGCTGACAATAGGCCTCCTTTTCTTCTGCAGTGAGTCAGCAGAGTCCCATGGTATGCTTGGGGAGGTGGTGTGGTGTAGTGTGGTGTATCTCCAGCATGAGCAAGGTGCATGTGGTTGTGGTCAGCTTGAAGCCTGTAAGCTTGAAGCCAAGGAGTACCTTGACTCTTTCCTGCCCAGGACTGATATACTGGAGAGGAGGAAGGAGGCAGCACACTTCCACTGAGGTGTGCAAGGGACTAAGCATGCAATAGTCTTGGTCTTAGGTGAGTGGGAGAAGATGTTAATCGCTGTGATGGGAGGCTCCTGTCATTCTGTTCATCAGAAACACGCACACTGCTGCCCACACTCCCTTATCCATGTGCTGCCATGGCATCAAAGCACCCAGTCACCAATGAGAGAGCTGCAGTACTGCCAATCTTTGCACGCATAGACTGGTGTTTGTGACAAGGGGTTCATCTCCTCAGGAGTACACCCTCAGTTTTGGGTGAACGTGCTGGCTGGGAGGTGCCACTCACTGACACTCAGGCAATTTGGTGTTGTTTGCTGTGCAGTGAGCTGATAACTGCCACTGTCCCTGTACCTTGGTCTTTGCCAGTGTTTGGGTGCCCTGTGCAACTGCTTGAGGTCTGCTAGCAGTGAACTGGGTGACTCCCAGATGAGCCACGAGGGAACACTTTCTCTCTGCAAGACATTGTCTAACACTGTCTCCCTGGCATGACAACTGATAAATCCTTCAGCAGAGTAATGTAATACCTGCCCTGGCTTTATTGCACCCATTAAATCTATGAACAAAGGGAGAACCAATACGGCTTGTCCCAGAGACTAAACGTTCCTTGGAGACACATCATGTTTGACTCAATTTCTGATCCTGGTGACCAGCTGGATGGCAGTAGCCATATTTGCACCTGTGTGCCTCACCACTGAGGGGGAAATGCCTGCTCAGCCCGCTGCGAACTCTTGCTGAGGCTGGTTTTGAGAGCAAGCACACCAGCGTAAGGAGAAATCCACTGACAGGGCCCTGACCAGAGTGGTGCCAGCAGGGCAGAGGAGCAGTCCTGCGCTCCTCACACAAGCCACTCCTTTTCCTGCAGCAGACCATTGTTTCTAAAACTGTCATTTTATTAATTGAGTGATTTTCTTTAAGCACTTGAGTTCTTCTATTAAGAGCACCACTGACATCCCCAGCTCCTACAGTTTACATGTCAAGAAAAATCACAGCCAGGAATGGCAAGCCTTTAGGAGACAAAGTCAGACAACTATATGGATCTCATATCCTCTGCTCACCTCTCCCACTTCAACCCAAAGTGCAGGAGGTTTGGCACAGAATTTGTCTTCCAGTTCCTCAGAGCAGTCACACAAGACAGTCTCTGCAAATAATCCATTATAAACTTAGGTCATCTCGTTCTGCTTTGCATTTTTTTTTCACTGCTTTGTGATTTGGGAAATTATATGGGCAAGTGTCATTAGCACCAAGGTTTTTTAACAACCCAGAACCTAAAGAAGCTTGGATAAGGGAAAGCAGAGGGTGACTAAACACGGTGCCTTCGATTCTGCAGAGGCCACTGAATAAATATGCACTTTGCTTGGTTAAAATAACACCTATTGGCAGTAATTGTTGTTGGGGTTTCTGCCAGTGGGAGTCTAATCACTCTGGCAAGAGCTAGGTGATCCACAAGCTGCTACAGTATGCTTTTGGCACAACCTCACAGATTTCCATGCTAGGAAACTATGAAGGAATCAGTGGTGTTTTCAATATGAAACTGATACTGCAGGATATGCTGTTTTCCCAAAATGTACAAAATTCTATTGCACCATCATACACATTGCTTAGTGGCTATTTTTAGACTAGATTTGCTGTTAAACACCTATGTGAATGTTACTCAGGGCAGGGTCCAAAAATGTCTTTCGCAAGCCAGAATGGCACATGAAGCAAATTTGGCTGCCAGCTCTTTTTGGACAAAGTTGATGTTTTCCTTAGAAAGACAGAAATACAGACAATGGACATGAAAATTCTTGATTTCAAGTCTGTGGCACCAACATGCTAATCTAGTCTCAGCACAATTAGCAGCATACAAGTGCAGAACTGGTGTCGTTGAGGGCTCTAGAACCCAAACCAGGAGAGCGTGGGCTGCCATATGAGCAATGGGGATGTCTTTTAAGGCCCTGCCCAGGCGTCAAACCCGGCTGTTGTTTTGCCTTCCGGAGGTCAAAATCCAGGGTTCTCAGTGGAACAGGTGTAATGCTAAAAGATTTGGGAGGGGATTAAATAATCTCATACCAGACTAAGAAATCAAACCAGAGCCAGCCTGAAAATCCCAAAAATAAACAGTCTTTAGAGGTACCTTGCAGCAAAGCTGGTGCATATAATTTGAAACAACAGTACTAGTGAAAGGCAAAAAAGTGCACCTGCTATTATATTCATCTTTCTGGCTGTGTGGTTACCTGCTGTATTACTGAAGGCATTGAGTAACACTCACATTGAGGTAACCCTTCCATGCTGTTATTTTCATTTTAAAACATACCAGTGATTAAATCTATATGGGCAGCCAGCTTCTTGGAAAATAATGCAGCACAGATTTATTGTGTTTTACCTTAAAAAGACACTACCAACTGCCACCTTGCCTCCACTCTCACCCTGCAGCTGGCAACTCCCTGGTGAGCAGGACATTCAGTGGAAGACATTACATATCAGCTTGTTTTCTAGTGGTGCTTAGGTGAGGTTAATACTGGCCGCCTTCCTCTTACTGGTTACCCAAAGTTGTGCTTCTTCATCTTCCACTTCTTCTCTGACATAAAGACCTCATCAAGAGAGATGAGTTACCATGGCAGTGCCTCTTAAATAGAACAGATTCAACACACATCAATATCTGTACAATAAATACAATAGAATACTACTTATAATGCCGTATTCTGCATTCATTGGGTGATAATTTGTGCTGCAACTAACTCTTATTCATTGAATTACTGGAAAGTAATTATTCAAATCGGAAATGCTCTGGGCTTGGGAAGGAACAGAACACAAGTGACAAGTGACTAAAAAGACAGAGCTCTGGTTGCTAAAAGAGCACCACTGCTGAGATTGCCCTTCATGGAGAGGATGATATACCCATACTGGGTGCTAGATCAGGCCTATACTCTCCGAGAAGTGCAGACTCTTAAGGGGTTCTAACAAGACTGTGTTTTATTTTGTAGGAAATCATTATTGGTATACCCAGTTGCTGCCAAACCTCAGAAAGTCAGGACACATGGCCAAAAGCCAGGCAGAGAGAGTTCAGACAGGTTCTCTTCCCTGAGAAATGAGGCATTAAAAGACAACTAGAAAACCAGTGATATTTACTTTGTTGTGAGACTGAAGACAAGACATGATGTGTTTCACACCATGGCATGGGTCTTCCTGGTCTGGGCTGGGCATGTCACAGCTGAGCCAGGCCACCAGGAACAGCTCACAGCAAATGTACATCTTTTTATATCTCCTAGATCAAACAAATAACTGTTCTGCCTCAAACTGTGGCTCAAATGTAACACAGTGCAGATGTTTCCAGGCTTGTTACTCTGCACTGGGAAGCCTTTGCATCCCATTCAGTTGTCTCTGACACTCTGAGACTTTCACTACAGAAGTGTGCAGACCAAGCTGTCCTATTGTTTTGCTTAGTTGAGCATTTTAATTTTTTTTTCCTTTTAAAGAGTACTATGTATCATGCCTTGGCACTTGTAAAGATCCTGATAAACTGATTTGCTGATTCAGTGGTTTGCTGTTCTATTTCCGTATGAGCAGGGGAAGGAAGATCTGTAAAGAATACCTATAACGAGTATCTTTTACCTCTCTCCAGAAACAAGTAGTAAAAATTTCTTTGATGCATTTGGTGAGACTTGCAAGAGATGAATTATGTTCAGGTGCTCCAGTGCCAGTCTGAATGATTTGGTTGAGTGAGCATGGGGGTTGTTCAACAAATTTTCCATTCCTTTCCTCATTCTTTGGTTAAATAACTGCTGTGATGAGCTAACACACCCATATAAATGACATCCTGTAGACAGGACATTTACCTGGCAGTACTTCTGAACCCAGTTCTATTTGTTATCTGCACAGTGATTAGCATTTACTGTTGCATGTGGTGCCACTGAATGAGATCAGTGAGCCACTACCACAAGGACCTCTGCCTCTTGCATCGTCACTGATGGCTGCCACAGCAGTATGCTCTGGAAATATTGTCTTCTCACGTGCTTATTCGTCCCATTATTATAACAGTTCATACAGTTACCACTGCTGTTTGGTAGATATATTTCAATTTAAAAATTCTAGAAAAAGGTTTAAACAAATTTAAATGTGAAAAAAAAGGTATTAGTGATACTATTTAACATTGCCTTTTACTTGCTGTTGTTAAAAATGCATTATTTCGGTGAAAAATTAAGTCACTTCTATGCAGTTGTACAATAAAGCAAAAAAATTACAGCTATATGAAATACAGCAAAATACAGTCGTACTCTGGGAACGAACAATATAAGGTTCAACAAAACAGAAGTGACTTGTTTCAGCTGTATGCACAGAAGAAGTGGAGAGAAAAGAACTCATGCTGCCTTTGTAACATTTCATAACGTTAGGGTTTAGGAGTTACCCTGTTTTCTTTTTCTCTTAAACAATTTTTCCCATATTTGTTGCCAGGGGACAAATTACTGGGTGCTTAAGAGAAACAAAGAACCTGGCCACAGGGGCGGGGTCCAACTGGCCACCCTTTTGTCACCTGGGGGCTGGCTGGTGTGCTGGGAGGGCAGACAGGGAGCTGCCTGCCATCGTGGTGGACGGTCTTCCTTTTTTTCGGCTGCTTGCTTTTCTACGGGAGAACCCCC
>VZRQ01009985.1:173268-191671 GCA_013397975.1 Machaerirhynchus nigripectus
CTCTGTTTGCTGTTACTGCCACAGTTACTGCAGTTTGTTTGTGTTGTTATATATATATATTAGTAAAGAACTGTTATTCCTATCCCTCATATTTTTGCCTGAAAGCCCCTTAATTTCAAAATTATAATAATTCGGAGGGAAAGGAGTTGCATTTTTCCATTTCAGGGGAGGCTCCTGCCTTCCTTGACAGACACCTGTCTTTCAAACCAGGACAAACATGAAAGTTTATAGTGTGTGCTTAGTCTTCAAGAAAATTGCTCTATCCACTGGTGTTTCCTTACTGCCAGGCAGTTCCTTAAGATTTCATTTAAGTCAGTGGAAATCTTCCTGTGGATTTCAGAGGGCTCTTAATCGGACTACTGTGCATAGAGTGCATTCACACACCCTAGGCCTGCAAAAATCTCACAGCAGATATAAAGCTTCCACCAAAAAGAAACACAGAGACTCAAGACACAAAAGTCTGTCTTCCTACATCAGAGATAATGACCATTTTACTGCTCAGTTGTTCATCATGCTCAACAGCTATGCCAGCACCAACAGAAGCAGGAATAGAGAAGAAACTGAAAATATGATTGAGTCCCTGAGCAAATCCTTACTCCTTAAATGTTACATGTATCACAAGTAGTACTGTAGAACATCCGACAATTCGAAGAAAAGCCAAAAAAAATCCAGGTTATGGCAGCAGCTATCATGAAAGAAATGCCTCAGTAGCATCCTAAATACAGTCCTAAATCTTCAGAACTCAGGAGGTTAAAATGAAGAACCGACAAATCCCAAGTGGCATAGTGAAGGTGAATATGGCATGATTACATTTTTTCAGATGCAGGTGCTGAGAGCAAAAGGAAACAGGAGCATGCTCTGAAAGCAACAAGAGAAGATAACCCTCTGCACTTCAGCTATGTAACATCGCCAAAGCTCCTTGTGGGCAGCAGGAATGGATTGATAAATTGCTGGACATATAATTGGGAAAAAAAAAAATCTACTGAAAAACTTTCAAAAGTAAGACACCATTTCACTGGGCAGGTACCCCAGCAATCGGGTTACATCCTACATGAGGGTGGGAAAAGATTCTGGTTATTATTGAGTGTTCCTCCTGTCCTTGTCCTTCTCCAGGCACCTTGTCCACCTCCACACACAAATGGGTCCTGATGCTGGGATACCTTTGATCTGTCAGGGTACAACCGCTCACCTGGTTATTTGACTGCAGCTATGATTTTCAGCAGTACAGTTTCTGACAATAAGAATTTCACATGAATTGTGAAGTATTAATTGCAATGCTATCAGCATTCTTGAACATCATTAGTGTCTAACAATATTGTTTCTGAAGCGGATTTAGTTTGTTGGGTTTTTTTAAATACGTATTTTTGTTGGTGAACCAAAAAGATCTGACAATGAAATTTCACATATTTCAAACAAATTCAATCTTAAATAAAATCCTCATTAAAATGGAGATTAAAGGGATTTAAATGGTCCATGGTTTTACTACATTCACTCTTGAGCATCCTTTGAAATTTTTCATGTTTTTGATATAACTGTTTTTCTATTTGTTAACTTTTTTTCTCATATGAAATGTGCATAGGATTTACAGGAATCTCTAATGAAAATGACTGTAACAATCTGTAATACACAAAGTACACAAAGTGATGGAAGAGAAGTATTTCTGCTTATACACTTTTCAGTTATCGTCTAGTCATTTTACCTGAAATTACCCAGATGCTCAACTCCTATCCCCTAAGTGACTTTAAAAAAAAATCTCAATCAGGTGTTTTCAATACCAATGACAGGGTAAAGTCCTCAGCTTTTTGAGGCAACTCAAGAATTATTGAAGTACATTGAAGATGTAAGTGGAATTAATTGTATAGTTCCCCTATTAAAAGTGAGACTAAAAAAAAAAAAAAAAAGCTGCAGATTGTAATATCTCTGTTCAGTTCCCTTTGTTGCTTGGCTGTGCTCCTCAAAATCTCCCAGAGTGAATATGTCTGCTCCAGGTGGTGCTGTCACGATCCTGACAGACAGATCCTACGGAAAGATGATCATGTCCCAAAGCTTTCAGAACTGAAGATTATATGTGGATAAGTGTTTGCTAATGTACTGTACATGCCTTTAAAAATACTGTCTCCATAGTCTGTCAAACAGGAAAATGCCCCCTCTGCAGGGATTGGCAGGACAGCTCAACCCTATCTTCATTTCTGGAATTTTAACTACAGCTGCAGCTTCTTTTAAACTCCTACATCTTTATTCATGTGTTTTGTATGCCACTGTATGTTCTTTAAATGTAAACAAACAAAATACTGTCTTTCCAAAAAGCTGGTAAGTAGGGATATAAAGAAATATATAAGCCATTAACTCCAAAACTAAATTGTCATACAGTTTATTAAATAATTGGTTTAGAGAAATAAGAGAACAAACCCTAAAAACCCAAGAAAGCTTGCTGCTGTTTGTTTCCACCATGAAGCACAAACCACAGTACATAAACAGAATATTCATAATTATCTTTAAAAATAAATACGAAGATTAAAAAATCCCCTGGTGGGCATGATGTTATCTCAGTGCATCAGATACAAAAAAACCTCTATATATAAATCAGCAAAGATTTTAGTCTGTAGTGGATCCTAGACTGATTACTGGGAATAATGCAATTAATAAATAGCAGGAGAGAGTGAGGACGAGTGAGTCTTATGACACAGGAAAACATTTTAAAACCACCTGTTTATCAAAAATCATTTAAAGGATTGGATTGAGACAAATGAATAGCAAATCCCACTAATCTTATCTGCAAAACATGTACCTTCTTTCAAAGTAAGATGGAGTCTTGATGTTATGTAGCCAGTGATTTTTTGTCTTCAGAAACACTATTAAACAAGATCATTGCTCATTCTTGATGCTTTTGTGGTCTCCCCTACTTCTCTTTCTTTGTTCACTTGTGTTGTGCTCTGAGTTTGGGAAGATAAATAAACAAAAAACCAGCACATGTAAGAGTGTATGTGCCGCAGCGTGTGGCGGTGGTAAGTTGCCGCGGCCTTCCAGAAGTGCCCCCAGCCAGGGGAAGCCACTTCAGCACCATGGGCCAGACAAAGGCAGCAGCACCCCAACCAGTGCTGAGTGCACGCACACACACACACACAGGTGGGTGGAGAAGGCAATGGCAGGTGACAAAGGAGGCGAGAAGGGTCTTTGGTGTGGGGTTCAGCAGCCGGGTTTATTGTCCTGACTGTGAGGGATCCAGGGACCAAAGACGAAGATGGCTGTTGGGGTACAGAATTATATAGGGGAAGAGGGGGATGGACAGCAAAGGGAACCAATCAGGGTAGAGGGAAGGCAGGACTACAAGGGGGGAACCAATGGGGATTCTCATCGGGGAGAACATTCTAGGGGATGAACATATAAGGACTAAAATAGCCGTTAGGCTAACCTGCCAATCAATGGGGACAGACTGGGGGGGGCCAAGTCTATGGCCTAACAAGGGGGGAGGGCTTTAAGCCCTGGCCATGGCCCACCAACGGGCCTGACCTACTCTTGGGCTCTGTGGCTGCCCAGTGGTGATTCTAGCCACCGCAACATGTATGATGAGTTAGATGAACCAGAGGATGTAGATGCAGAAGATTGGAGATGTGACAGTCCACCTCAGCAGGACATGCAGGATGAATCAGGCAGAAGGGGTGAGAAACCCTAGTAACCTGAGAAAAAGCTACCTGTTAATGTCAAAAATCAGGCTTCTGCAAAGAAACATTTGATTGTCTTAAGTAACTGGGAAGCTGCAAGATGTTTGACACTGTGCAGGTCAGTTGTGTTTAAGCCAGCAAGGGATCAAGAGTATCTGTAGATAACACTAACAGAGTCAACCTGACACAGGCATAAGGCAGCCAGTTTGTACGCTGCCTATTTTAGAAAGCCACCATTCATCCTGTTAAGCTATTTATACAGTGATAATATTCTGAATAGAGAGATATTTGTGCTAGGAGTTTCCTTATCTTATGCCCTACATAAACATTGCATGCCACCTTAATTGTATTTAGCAGACAGCTAATTTATTCCCAGCTGATCTTGGGAAGCTATAATTCATCCCAGACATGTGAGCAATTGCCTCCTCTTTCTGTAAGGAGAACTGCGTGCAGAAATGCTGCAGGATACTGGGATATTTGCTATAACAATCACTGACAAGTCATGAGACCCATCCCAACAAGGTTTGACACAAACATTGTGCTTTTTTAGTACAGTGACATAATACTACAGTTCAGGACTGAATTTTCATTATAAACCGAAGCATAAGTAGATTATTTTGTAATTCATAATGATTAATAGCCCAGTGTACTGTATGGCAAAGGTGCTCGAGCAAAATTAATAATAATTGGAATTAAAAGCTTTTCTAAATTCCCATATCCACAATACTGACACCAAAAAAATTATGACATACCTCTGAAACTATGAGCAGGACAACTCACGATTACCTCTGCATTTGACACACTAATTTAAACTAATGCTTCCTTTAACCCCCTATATATTTATTCCTGTGGTTTGTATAGTATCATGTGGTCTGCTGATTGTGTTGATCCATCTCTCATAACTATCACCAGAAAATAAGGGCAGATACTTACAGAGGCAGAATAACACCAGCAGAAGCACAGAGACAGGGATGTCATGCACATCCGTTGCACATCCGTTCCTAGAAAGCAGTACAATGCAAAACCTAGACCCAGCTGGCACATTCACACCCAGATTGTACAACATCTTTTGGAGCATCTTTTGCCAAAGTAATCACAAAGATGCTTACAACTTTTTCTGCCATACCCCAGAAGTGGTCCAAACACTGCTTTGCCCATGTAAATGGGGAAAAGTGAGGCAAAGATCTCCTGTGAACAATTTCATGGTGCTAATTAACTTTCCTCAATTTTTGTCAGAATAATAGTTTAGAACATCATTGAAAATATGGCTGGGAAAGTGAGCACATAGCACAAGGGGGTCCATTGGTGGGACCATCCGTAGAAATAAGAGCTCCTCTGAGGTTGTGGTGACTGAAAAGGCCTCTCCGAGGATGCTCTGTTCCATTATGTTATGGACCCCAGTTGCACTTCCCCAGTTGGCCAGTTGGCCTCCCCACCCCGTTCTGTCCCCAGAAAATTCTCCCTTCCCTGCTCTCCCATTGGACTTTGTTCCTCGCCACCCCCTCAGATTTCCCCATTGGCTCCCGTACCCTGGTCCCGCCTATGTACTGCCCCTGTGCCCTCAGACCATTGGTCCCTGATGCTTTTCGCCCCCGTATTTAACCCTGGACCTCCACTGTTGTTCGTCTTTCATCACTGGTACCGTTCACACGTGGGGCTGGAATAAACTTCTGCCGGGGAATTCTACACGAGGACCCTTCCTGCCTCTTTGCCATCGATCTGTCAAAGAAGCTCTCTGGGGTGTGTGTGTGTGTGTGTGTGAGTGTGTGTGTGGGTGTGGGTGTGGGTGTGGGTGTGTGTGTATGTGTGAGTGCAGTGGCTTTCTGAGCGACTTTCTCCTGGAGTCGGTTCAGGAGGTCGTGGCATCCCATCAGAACATCCCCCCGAAACCGACAGAAATACTGTAGAAGAAAATTAAATTAAAACTCAAATGAAGAGAAAACATTTGTTGTGTCTGGAGCAAGTGAAAATTCCCTACTGAAAAATTTGGTACACCGAGAAAATCTTGTACTTTCCTAAGCAGTAATTGTATTTTTATCCTTATCTATTAGCTCCCTCTAATTAGAGATGAGGTTCTAATAGTGGGTGAAATCACCTTCAAGAGGACAGGTGGCCGTCATTAAAATCTCCATGCTTTGTTCACAGAATCTGAAAATCTCACCAAAAAGACAAAGGTTAATACTGGATTAGCAAAAGCAGCGACATTTGGTTGGTAATCTTAAGATTGCTAGATATATTACACAAACTCTTGCCAAGAGCTTCATTTTGTTTTAAGACAGTTTGAAATCTTTTCTTCTCTGTTTTGGCCTTTTGTTTTCATTTCCTCCTAAGGGTGTAGGAACAATCTGCTGAATTAATCTGCTTTATGTCAGTCAGAAATGTCTCTGTACAGAGCAGAGGGAAAGAAACATTGCTAATGGAAAATACTGATTTAAGGAAAACAGCAAAATTATTCTGAGCATATAATAGTTTCTTCTCAATATTTGAAAACTAGTAAAACCACTGAAAATAAACTGTTTAAAAGAGTAATTAAATCCATAAAACAGAGCAGATTGAATTTTCAGATGCTTTTGTAAAACTCACAAGAAAAATGGCTTAATAACAAATTCTGTGGAAATGTATAATTTTTCCAGAATTTTATTTCACAACCAAACAATTTTGTTCCTCCCTTAAATTTTCCCAGAGTACTTCAGCTTGAGTGAATGAAGAAGAACTAGTAATGGACTAAGACTTTGTAATGTTTATCAAAGCACATGACTATAATTTTTAAAAGGATTTGGACATTAGTTCAAATCACTGACAGCTTCTGCATTTCGCTGATTAGATTTTTAAAAATGATACCTTTTGATGGCAAAGGATACATTTAAGGAAGATTCTGTTTCTTCTGATGAAAATCTCGTTGACATTTTAGGGTACAATTCAATTGCTACTGTACATCATTCGAAGTGCCTCAAAAAACTTAAGGACCATTAAAAAAGAAAGTCTTGCTTTTCTTCATATATGTNCTAGACTGAAGTATCTATCACTCTAGCATGGCACAGAGTGTGTGCCAAAGCCCAGGACCTTTTCATTTTTGTATGTAAAGTGTGTTAATTTGTCCCAGGGAAGCCCCCAGGAGTATTTGCAATGAGCCGACTGGCCTGAAGTCAAGGCTCAAATCAAATGAGATATTAGTAATCAAAAAAGTATTTAAAGATGTTTTTGCTGTTACATTTTATATACCTATAAGTATTTTGGAACGGTGGTATGTCACATAATTTTATAATTATATACTTTTCAGTAATTTATTTTAGAATATAAAACATTATTTTACTTTTTATTGATTTTAATTATTTTAAACTGTAATTGCAGTAAAATTGTGCAATTGAAAAAAAACCTATGCATTTTACACCAGCACAGAAAACCACACATTCATACACACATGAATGCAAATGCGCAAGCACTATTTAAATTTTTCTGCTTCTCGTTATAATAGTCATGTACTTAGTATAATGGCACATGCAGGGTAAATATCTAGTTTATTTTTTAAAGTCAATTATAATTTGTCAACCATGCTGTAAGAGCAAATATGTCTGTATGCATGTATTTCTACACAAATAAATACAACAAACCAGCAGTGATTTTTCTAGTCAGCAAACTAGATCCGCCTATGATTTTGTATATAACTAAGTAAACTGCTCACTCTCATGGAGGGTAAGAAGGGATAATTGTATTAAATAATTAATTAACAGGATGAAAGTGTAACAATGATATCTGAACAATAGGGCAGAATTTCAAGGTCTCATCTGGAAATAAACTGTACCAGTGCTTTTGCTGATTACATTTAGATATAATTTCCAATACATTAGAGGATTTACTATGCCCTTCAAGAGCTAGGAATGCATCAACTCAAGGCATTTGGTTTTGAAAGTATTTTAAATATTACCAAGGAGACAGTTTTCTTCCTGTCTGATGATGTCCTTTTGGCTCCAGTATCAGAATCATTACATGTTTTTTGTAACCATAAAACCATATCTGAATGCCTCATCCTTCACAAATGCAAGTTAAACTTCACTTGTGATTAAATTTGAATGAAAGGATATCGCTAATTTCTAACAAACTTGATGGACATCTGTCTTTGTTGTGATGCCTACAGAAATTAAATAACAAGAAAATCACTCTACACAAAAATGCTAATATATGGGAGAGCTTTGTGGGATGAAGAAGAAAAGCATGTTCTCCTTTGCACAAAGCCTCTGCAGCAAGGTGTAGCCATCTCATGAAGTAAATGATGAGACTTTTTTTCAAAGGAGAAAAACAGCCTTCAGGCTTCCATCTACCTACAGTAACCATTTTTGAGGTATGGTTCCATGGAGGTTCAGCAGGGACTTGTGACCTGTTCAGCATTGATCTGGACCATGCTGCGCTCAGGCACATGTAAGGCTCCACAGATTTGAGGACCAGCTCACAGGCTTCCTAACAATCAGTTTGGAAAATTAGATTCTTTGAAAGATGCACGTTTCTGAGGATAAGCTAGCCAGGACACTGAAACCTCAAAGTCACCAGAAACAAAAATCCTGAAAACCAAGTCCCATGTATCACTGCATTGTGCCTCTTCTGACATGTCTAGGACACCAGGTATGAACCATTTCTCAGCCACCTGCAGTGCTCCTGGCCCTGAAATTGTCCTGGATGCTGCTATTGCAATGAAACTGGTGTGGAAAACTCGTAGCCAACTCAAGTCTAAACTGGGAACTAGCTCATTACGGCAGCTGTGAGAAACAATTTATGAAGTTTAAGGCCAGAAGGGACCACTAGATCATCTAGTTTGACCTTGTGTACATCACAGGCCAGTACATTTCATCTAGTTATGACTGTATCTTGTTCCATTAACTTTGTTTTATTTATGTGTGCTTTTCTGTCAGGCAGCTAGACCTAAAGTCAAGACAGGGAGAGGCAAATATTTCTCACTCCCTCAGAACTGTGTCTAGTTGGTCGTCTTGGGTCAAGTAAGGAAAGATGTGTCATCAGTTTTCATCTAAATAGATTGGACCTTTTCCCACATGCTGGCTTGTTTTGCCTTTATGAACTATATCAAAGACCATTAAAAAGCATTGCCTGTTTTCTTTCCATCTTCAGATTATTTATTGAGAGGTTTTTTGTTTGGGGTTGTTTTTTTTTTTTCTTCTGAGCATTTCAATTTTTTTCTGAGGAGATAAGATGAATTTATTCTGGTTTTGTCTGGAAAATGCTCTACTTGTTTCAGTCCTAATATCAGTTTTATGTTTCTTCGGGTTTTTCAGTGATATTTTACAACTGTGGAGGATTCTTCTGGTAGTCAGTTTTCTACTGCACAGAGAGATAAAATTACCTTAATCTCCTCTCTTAATCACTTCTTCATTGTTCATACACTCAGTGCTCTTATTAACTTTGTTATCACATCAGTGGAATTTCTCATGTTGAATTGCTTTTTGCATTGTGACCTCTATGCTCATTCAGGGCCATTGAGCCCAAGTATATGTTTTCATGTACTCTCCTGCCTTCTTTGCTCCTAAGCATACAATCTAGCACCTAGGTATATCCAGGGCTATGCTCTATGGATTTTTTTTTTATCACTTTACTCATTTCTGTGGTGAGCGAAGGATCAAACTCTATAGTACCCTCCCATAGATGGCTTCTTTTAGCCTCAGGCTACCTGATGATCACATTAGAATTTAAAGTGCTAATGTACCACAAAATAGCCCTGGGGTCCCAGAATTAAAGGCATATTTAATGCTCGGTCTTGGGACCTTAAGCATTTGCAGTTCAAAAGTTGAAAAATGGTGAGACAGATTAAGATCTTGTGTGTTGTTGCTGTTCTTCATTTTAAATCCTTCACGTCTGTGAGATCACATTTTCCATACTATTTCCATTAAGCCTGAAAACATGAAAAGAAGAAAAAGACAATTGCTTATTCAAATTAAAATGTAAGATGTTAAAAATGGAACTTCTATCGTCTTGAATTGGAGAGTCCTGATGGACTTGCAGAAGTCACCACAACTGCAGAGAAATAAGGAAATGCTTTCTCTTAAAAGCTACTATTTTCTCAAGTAAATTTAGCAAGGCTAACTTCATAAACAAACAGTTAATGGGAGATAGGCATCATGGGATTTCTTTGTTCATGTCACTTTCTCCATACTGAACATAAGGTCAATGATCCTTCTTCTCTAAGACTACATCACGTCTCCAAGAGATGTTATGTTTTGCATTTATATTGGTCACAAAGTGGAATTAGCAAACCAAGTCAGCATTATGTCCCTTGCTGTAAGCACACTTCATTTAAATCCTCTTTTATATCCTGCCCTTTGTTTTACAGAGGTGTACTTCAGCTTTTGAATGCATTGTTGGAAAACAAGAGACAGTGTGCAATGAAGCTGGGAAAATGCCATGCTTCATAAGGCAAGGGGAAAATCTGGCCTTCATTATGGAAAACTCAGAGTGAAATCCAGATTCCACTAGAGTTAGTGGAAAAACTCCCACTGACTTTACAGAAGTCATGGGTTTGCTTTGCTTTCTAAGGTGAGTGTTGGAGAGATTAGTCTGTGCCGCGCATGTTTTCCTAGGTTATAGCCTAGGCCTCCAGTCAGCCTCCAGTCAGCAAAGCAAAAAACTGAGGCAAATCCAAATAATTATCTTCTCTCAATCTTCAGCATCTCTCCTAGATACAAGCTGCACTGCCATACTTGTAATAAATCCTGATATTCAGCTAACAGACTACAGAGCCGTGTTTCCTGAACTTTTTAACTTTTCCTTTGCATGATAAATACCTTTTTCCCACTCACACCTAGCTTCTCTTTCACCTCTAAGTGGGGGTTGCAGTACAGCCTGCTTTCAGCTCTGACATGCAAGCCCTTGGTGAAGCAGCAGTGGGCAGAACAGCGTTAGTCTGTGATGGATGGGTGCTTTCCTCAGTGTATTGCTCCCAGGGCACATCACCAGAGAAACTCATGATGCCAGGTGAAGGGATGGAGTAAGAGTGACTGATGAATGTGCTGTCAGTTGAGCAGATGTCCTTTCTTTGAGTTACAAAGCTCTACACCAATGCTTGTTACCCTGAATATCCCATGGTTACGTACACCTCCTGCAGGTGCAGGCTGTTATCTCAAAGTTCTTTCAACCAAAAAAACTGCAAAAGTCTTTATGTATGCAAGAAGGAAACTTCTGCTCCCCACACATAGCAAAGCTATGGTGAAAAACTTAAAGAGAGCTGTGACAAGATAGGGCACCTGAGGGCTGATGCTGTCTGATTTCCAACAACAGAGAAGTACTGCAGGAGCAGAGCACAAGGCAACAATGCTGCCCTTGGACCTGCTCCTGGTTCCCTGCAGCCTTTCGTCATGTTTGTTACTGGATGGCTCATTGTTACCCCTCCTGATGCCTCCCTGTAGGAATCTGCTGAAGTGAAATGCTAACTTAATAGTTGATTTCCCTCTGAATCATCTTGCTTGGGTGATCCTCTTTGATTTATCAAGGGAGAAAAACCAAACTCAACCCCAACCTGAACCAAAACATAAAATGGCATGCAACTCTTGTCAACTGGCACAAAATGACATTTCTCTTGTGTTTTCAGCTGCCACTCACAGAGATGGTGAGGAAAAAGCACTCATGGTCTCTTCATGCTGAGCCAGGAATTAAATAGCATGTTTGGATGCAGAAGATCTGGCCTGAAATTCCATCTCAACAACATTCAGAGCTTGGATTAGAGACAAATACAAAGCTTGTAAAACTCTAACGTGTATGAAAATTCTGCGTGTTCTTGTGATTTTGAAGTCCAAATTCTAAACAAAGCATTTTTGTGTTTCAAGAAATGTTTCCTCATTTTCTTTTTCTTCAGCCAGCACTGTCTAACAAAATAGATATAACTTCACAAGTCACTTTGGTTGATCCAAAAATTAATCTCTGAAGTGCTACACAAAGCAGACCAGTGGCCAAATCTCCATTTGGTATCAATCACTGTTCCTCCATATAAGTCAGTAGCCAGTGGGGGTAGACACCAGATTTACAGTCTGGTTACTGCTGTTTCCCTGGTCCTCTTTGCACAAGCCAAGTGGGCGCATTCAGACATAGAGAACACAGACCCAAACTTAGTTTTTTGTGTATAGTAGTTCTACGCAGGAAAATGTAAAGACAGGCCAGGCACAGACTTTCACTTCCATTGTCCAAAAATGGAGTATGAACACTTTTTCCTCACTATACTTAAAAATTAAGGGAGGACAGTGACTAATCCTAAACTGATTCAAGCTGTACATATCTTGTTGCAGCTGTCAGGGTCTCCTGGGATTCTCTAGCAGTCATAATCTACACAACTCCTGGAACCATTGCTGTCCACAGAAGTTTTATTGACACTTAAAAAGTTTTGCTCTAAGTTCAGCCTTTTCTAAGCATTTTGATAAGGGATACACATAATGATTCTGCTTATAATGACTGGGAGCAGTTAATTCTGTGTTGTTATGAATGCTGCGTACCCATGGGGGCCCCTCCTTGGACACCATGAGTATGAGAGGTGCTTTCTGCGCGGCTGCTTTGTACAAGGCTGGAGAGCATAAAAGGTAAGGAAACAGGCTGGTGGAAGGACATGGGGTGGCCATGACTTGTGTACATATGTGTATATGTGCTTGCAAGCAGGGGGACACAGGCAGCTCAGGGCTGGAGGTTGCCTCCCCAGTTAGTCTCTCCTCTCCCTGGCATCTCTAGATTGAACAAGTGGGTATGAGAAAATCTGTCCCTGAGAGCCGTTGTGGATATCGAGTTACTGTTAGGAGCCCATTAGCAGTAACGCTATTAATCTTCTCACAGACATTTAGAGAATAAACCACAAACCATGCAAGAACAGCCAGTAGGGAAGGATGAAGCATTGAATGGTGTCCTGTCTTGGAGCCCAGTGTGAAACCACAGCTGCAGGGCTCTACTGGGGAGCAAGTGAGCTGTAATCCCTGCATGACACTGGCTTACCAGCAGGGCCAAGGTTAAAAAGTGAAATGTGACCCACAGGAAGACCTGGTCTTGCAAATGCCCCAGCTCATATGGCTCAGGCAAACTCAAGGAGATGGTCTGGTGAGGCTTCGACAAGGAACCATTGGAAAGATTCAGGTCTTGATTAGGCTGTTGAGGATCTGCTCCTGATGCATTAATTACTTTTTGTCTTTGATACAAAATTCATCACAGAAGAATTTTGACAGGGTAAGGCTCTTTATGAAGAGAGTTGGTGCGTTTAACTGGTGTGCTTATCCGCCACCTGCACCTGATTTGCCTCTTCAGTGTCTTTTAAATATTCACTGATGCTGTTGAAGCATCTTGTGATCATTTGGCGGCTACTTGGGAAAACAGGAATTAACATGTAACATCATTAAGATGCTGGTGTCCTCATCCTCTCTGGGCGTGTCTCTGTCTTTGGGTGGCTTGACTTCCACCTCACTTAACAACATCTCCAGCAGAGCAAAACTTACTGCTTCTAGTCTGACCTCTAAAGCAGAAAAGAAATTCCAGCTAATATAAAGGAGGAAAAATCTCACTATCCATCATATTGAAATTATTGGTGACATCTCTAGGTTCAACAGAATTGGCTTTTAGTCTTTAAGTCTTTCTTGGTATTTTGGGACATCTTCTCTTCTCCTAGCTTTTCTCTGGCAGTGGGAGAGGTCACACAGGGTGATATTATCTAGGAGGATGGATATTTTCACAGTGTCAAAATGAAGTCAAAAGTCAGTGCTTTTTGCTTACCTCGCTGTCTCTGGTGGTGTTTATTTCAGTTCAATGTAGGATGGGCTCCTGCTTGATGAATCTAAATGACTTCATAAAGCAGTGGTTAGGACTTCAGGATCATGGGACATGCACACCACAGTCAAGATGCGGCTGCACCTTGAAATGAACCAGAAGGCAAGTCCACAGGACAGGTAAGCCAGGGGTGCTCCAACTAACAGGGACAGCAAAATCTGTCCTAAAACCAAGTCAACACTCAGAGCATGGCCTGTACTCATCTCCATCTTAGTCTTGCCACAAAGGCTTCTGGACAACCCAAGCAAGAGATACGAGTTTGCTGTTGAACTATTGAGGGCTTAGACCTAATAATGTAAGCACTATTTGAAATAAATAAAAACTGACCCTAAAAGAATACTGAAGGTATCATCAATTTGAAGACAGCAATCATCTCCCATTTGCTTAACCTGTGGTGTGTACTCAAGCCCATACATACGGCACAGATGATTAGACTACTATCTTTGTTGCTGAATATGAAAAGACTGCACACACAAAGAGGATAGCAAACTAATTATCTAGAACACCGGTTTCCAAGATACAGTATATGAAGATTAATGTTTGCGTTTTCCCCTAGAATGAGAGATAGTGACCTTAAATAAATTGCTCTGAATTGCAGTAATGAACAGTCCGAATAAATCAGTTTCCTCTTTCATTTTCAGCCCTACTACATAATCTCCAGATACCTAAGGAGATTTCCACAGCTGGAAGAATAACTGACTATCTCTATGTCTGTTATTTTTATGTCTGTATGTTGAAGTTGGTCCTCTAATCAATACAGCAATAAAGATTACTGCTGCACTTGTGGCTTCTGCTCTCCAAACCCAAGTTTTCCCCTTCCCCAACACCAGAACCCGTGGGACCTGAAGCAGCAGTGCTTGAAAAGGTCCATACACCTTTCCCATGTTGTTTTTTGACTCCTGGAGGCAATGGAGTAGGCAATGAGAGCAGCAAGAGGAGCACTGGGCCAGTGGACAGTGGGTTGGATGGACAGTATCCTTGAGAACCTGGCCCATGTGCAGGCTGCTTCATGCTCACTAATTTCCACCTGCTCTGGCCAAGCAAGTCAGACTCACAGAGTCTTGACATGAGCATAAGGGTGACAAAACCACCATGTCCTTGGTGGTCAGTCATCAAGAATGGAATTCCTCAGAGTTTGCCCCCTATTAGTGATGGTCGCTGCTTATTAGCTGTCTTTTCAGCATACAAAGTTGCTATGCAGGCAAATAAATGAAGGTAATAAAGCCTGAAACTAGCAGACAAGAGAGCAAAAATAAAATCTGGAAGAAAAAAAGAGAAAGAAAATGAAGGCTGGCCTCGCTGTGACAAATAGTCACAAGAATAAGTGAGCTGTATTTTCAAAATGTCGCTATAAACAAAGACCCCCACACTCGATCGATTTGCCGTTTGTTTTTGCTCTTGTGCACACTAATAAGATATGACTGTACCTGAACTGCCCAAGTGTTAAGAATTTCCTGGCTGCTGAAAAGCTGGTAAACATAGCTCTTACCATAACAGTCTCCTTAGCAGGCAGGACGGTGAGCTTCAGCTGAGCAGCAGTTTGCCTATCGTCCCTTCCCAGAGAATATCTGGGAACAGCATGGATTACACATGTGAGCAACCTGATCCTGGGGCAGGGAATTGAAAAGACATGAGTCATGTCACCACACAATTCAGCAGTAGGCAAGGTCAAAGATAGATGCACTATTGTAACACTAAAATCAGGTGCCAAATTATGCATAAGACAATGCCAGCATATAATTTCAAATACAGAGTGCAGCCTGAAATAAAATTATTTTGAACCTTAGGTCCTTTTTGGAAAAGTGCTCCAACAATAGGCTTTCAAGTTGGAAATTGCATCTAGCACATCATCTATAGTTATTAGGCCATCCTAGTGTTGCTCCAGAGATTGCCTGAATGAGTAGGAGTGGAAGAATTGATGCTAACAATAATTTATAGCTATATTTTTGTCAGTATGAAGACAGAAAAGAGCACAAGTGGCAGACTGCAGTTGAAATGAGCTGTACTGCAATTACCTTTTAGTTTAAATGGTTTTGGAACTGATCTGTGAGGTTTTTGCCTTCATGATGTGTTTTTGGCATGGGTTTGGGGGGCATTTTGGTTTGATTTAATCTTACAAAGTGAAAGGTGTTCATTTATGACTCTTTGTTGGTTATTGACTTGAGTGTTTTGCGTTCTGTGACCTTTTTACAAAAAATTACAAGCAAGTGAAGTGACACCCTTTGTACTGACCTTTATCAGACCTTGAAACATGATGCTTCAAGAAGCTGCAGAGGTGACCAGTGCATGAAATTTACCTAGATTGTATTTCTCAAAGAATATATCAACAAGTCTTTCATAAAGTATTATCCTTCCAGAGTTCTGATTTAGGAAGCATCATGTAAGATTTAAGCTTGTATTATTCTCTGCTAATGTTTTTCCTCTTCTTTGTTATGAAGACATAATGAAATAATATTCAGGATAAATAAAGTAAAAGCACTGTTTCTTCTCTTTCTTTCACTCCTATCAAATGTCCAAATTTTTAAACTTGTAAGCTCCTACTGCAAAAGCTGGAGTGCCTAAAATCAACCTCTTACCTAATAAGTTGGTGTATAAACATCTCATGGATTCATAGGACAAAAGAGCTTTTATTTGCGTGTGCATTGTCCATTCTAGGTGAGCAAATAAGGTTTTCTAATGTTGGGTAAAGCGCAGTTAGCAGTCCATGATCAACATCTTAGAAATTTTCTAAATATTTTTTAAAAAACTTAATGTGTGGGAAAACTAAATGGTACACCGTTTCACTGGTAACCACCCTTGCTGGTAAAAACCATGACAGATTTTTTCCTTTTTTTTCCCCTTTCAAATTCTACAACTGGATTTTGGTCTGCTTCTTTCTTAGCAGTAAAGTTATGAGTATTATCTTAAATTGGTGCACAAGACACAGTGGTGCGCTAGAATAAAAGAAGTGGAAAACACCAGTACTGGTGCATGTTTCTTCTTCGGGTTACTTTATCCCCAATATGAAGTAATCACATAATTTCATACAATTAATTCATTCTCATCTTCTCAGTTTCCAAAAACAGGTGTCCACTTCTCAGTCAAAATGGTAGTTCCTCTTATTAAAGCAAGAATCTTGCTTTGATCTTTCACTGCTTGAGCATAGGTGAGTCCAGAAAACGTTCCAGCTAACTTGTCCAATTTATAAATGGTCAAAGAAGGTACCTTATATATGTTTTCAAAGATAAGTGGACCAATATTTAACAAGCACTAAGAGCCTTTTCATTCAATATGTTCCCAGAACATTGTACTATTTCCAATAATCCTGCTTTTCTTCAAGCCTAGAAACAACAAATGAAAAACAGATGTCACCTTCTATTGACGGCTGCTGATGGCATGGTAGCTGCTCTTGCTTATTGGAAACTGTTTCAGAATTATTTCCCTCTCTTTCTGTTACTATGACAATATTTGGCCTAATCCCATGGGGTTTTTTTCACATCTAAGAACACTGTGTAGGCAAGTGGAATTATCATTAAAATTAATCCTGTTCAGAATGGATAATGAATGTCTTATCTGCGCCCTTTTTTTAAAGTGTTGCATTCTTACTATCATTCCTTTGGGAAAGGTAATATGGAAAAAAATACAAACCTTTAACTGTCTTTGGTTGTAGTAAATTGTTCCCTGAGTGTAGTAGGTTGTGCATCATGTTGCTATGAAAATACTCTTTTTGTGTTGATAATATTCTACTGTCCTACAAAAGGACAAAGTTACGCTGCCAGACTTACCTTCTTTATGATGGGTAAAGATCAGCCCCCAAATTTATCTGGATATCAAAAAATCTACTCCATCTATCTTGTGTTTAAAAAAAATTACATTCTAGGTTTGATTTTTTTAAAAAAAACACCTCTAATCTGAAAGCATGGTAATTTGTAAATATAAATAGTAACACATAGATACCTGGCTGTTCTGCTTATAAGCCCCCTTCACTCTCCCTCCCAAGTCCCTGTGGGCTGAATTGTAGGCCATTTAAAAATACGCTTCTTAAAACCTTGTGCAAGAGAGTAACTAATGAGGGGAAGAGGTACATGCTCTGAGTGGAACAATACCTGTGGGAAATACAGTCTTCTCAGCTTTCCTTTTGCATGCTAGCAAACAAAAATCAATTATGATATTCAGGGTCATTTATACATGTGGAAATCATTGTTGTGGGAATTCAGAGTAGTGGCCTGTAGTACAATCAGCATAAGCTTATTACAAAAATACATGTAAAGCTAACATGATATGTCTTCTGCTGGGGTTACAGGTTTGATTGCTAAAGGTCATAGTGTTAATGTCATGTATTTAGACTTCTGTAAAACATTTGGTCTGATACCTCATTACATTTTGATTAAGAAATCAGAACAATCAGAACAAAAAAAAAATCAACATAGCCCACATTAATCATAGAATCACAGAATTCCTGAACGATAAAATTATTTAGGTTGGAAGCAACCTTAAAAATTATGTGGTTCCAACCCCTTCCCCACCATATTGCAGGGACATCTTCCACTTGACCAGGTTGCACAAAGCTCTATCCAGCTTGGCCTTTAACACTTACAGGGATGGGGCATCCACAATTTCACTATGAAACCTGTTCTTGTGCCTCACCACCCTCCCAGCAAAGAGTTTTTGTCTAGTATCTAATCAAAACCTACTCTCAGTTTGAATCAATTCCCCCTTGTCCTGTCACTGCATGTTCTTGTAAAAAGTCTCTCTCCATCTTTCTTGTAGGCTCCATTCAGGTACTGAAAAGTCACAATAAGGTCAACCCAAAGCCTTCTCTAGGCTGAAAAAACCCAATTGTCTCAGTCTTTTCTCACAGGAGAGTTTCTCCATCCCAGTAATCATCTGCATGACCCTCCTCTGTACTCACTCCAACAGGTCCAAGTCCCCCTGTGCTGGGACCCCAGAGCTGGATGCAGTGTTCCAGG
>VZRQ01009985.1:191905-232398 GCA_013397975.1 Machaerirhynchus nigripectus
CATCCCCCAGCCTGTGTTGGTACCGGGGGTTGCCCTGACTCAGGTGCAGCACCTTGCACTTGGTCTTGTTAAATTGCCTGCGATTCACATGGGCCTGGTTCTTGAGCTTGTCCAGGTCCCTCTGGATGGCATCCTGTCCTTCAGGTGTGTCAGCTTGGTGTCATCTGCAAATTTGCTGAAGGTGCACTTGATCCCAT
This sequence comes from Machaerirhynchus nigripectus, assembly GCA_013397975.1. Classification (NCBI taxonomy): domain Eukaryota; kingdom Metazoa; phylum Chordata; class Aves; order Passeriformes; family Dicruridae; genus Machaerirhynchus; species Machaerirhynchus nigripectus. The sequence continues at coordinate 192,103 of VZRQ01009985.1, forward strand.
CATCTATGTCAGTAATAAAGATATTAAATAACAATGTTTCCAGTACTGACCCCTGAGGGACCTCACTTGTCACTGATATCCATCAGACCTCTGAGCCATTGACCACTACTTTCTGGATGCCCTTTTTGAAGCTGTGCTGGCTGTTTTGAATCCCCTTCCTGTCTTCCATGTGCCTTAGCACAGCTACCAGGAGGATTTTTCCATGATTCTCCCAGGCACAAAGGGGAGGCTGACAGGCTGTAGTTCCCAGAATCCTCCTTTCTACTCTTTTTAAAGATGGTTACAGTGTTTTCCCTTTTTCAGTTCCGTGGACTTCCATGACCTTTCCAATATTATGGCTTGGCAACTACATCAACCAATTCCATCAGGACTTTAGAATGCGTCTCCTCAGGTTGCATAGATTTAGGTACATTCATGTTCCTCATGAGCTAAATAGTGGAGAAGACAAATTACTGAGAGAAGGAGTGACCGCAATCATTTGTTCATACAAACAAATGCAATTTAACAGAGCTGAATCCGTAGTCATAGACCTAAAACTCATCCCATGCCTACAGATGGGGACAGATCAGAGGAAGACTGTGGATCTGGAAGCTTTTCAACAACTGCAGCAGAAAAATGTTTCAATGTCTGTGTCTGAATCCCATGAAGTCACTCCTGGAATACTATGTCCAGCTCTGGAAAGATTCAGAGATGAGGTGACAGTGTGATCAAAGGCAGGAGAAACATGGTTTGGAAAAATAGCTCAGGGATTGTGGTCTATTTACTGGATTAACAAGAAGATTAAGGATTGATGTGCTATGAAACCTCTGACTGCCTACATAAGGAATGGACACTTGATGTGTTTGGACTCTTGGATAAAGACATATGTGTCAATGCCTGGAAGCTAGAAGTGACCAAGGCAACATTAAAAATGAAAAGCAGAATTAGAGCACTAATGTGTGTAATTGACAGCATTGAAAGAATCTGTGAAATGCTGCAGTAGATTCTTGATTGCTGATAAACTGAAGTAGCATTGAGATTAATTTTTAGAAGTGATAGAGTATTTCAAGCAAGATCTGATATAGGGTAGTGCTCTGATCTACATAGATCAGGAAACAATAATTAAAGATTACAGTTTTGGCTACTTAGAATATGTATAACCAAATCTATAAAATTTGGTCCTACAAGTAATTTAAAAAAAAAAAATCTCTTAATAATAACTTGGATCATGACCTGGACTGGTGTCTATGCATGTAAGGCAAAATCCAATAAATAACTTCTACCTTATGACATGTGGGACATTCCAGCTCTTCCCTGTACTCTGAAGACTGCATATGAGTATATGAGGTACAGCAGATCTCCTTCCATCTGGGATGGAAGCTGGAGGCCAAAAGAATTCTCACAGACATCACAGATGGTGTTCAGTGAATATTCTTAGGCACCTAAATGTCTCTTAAAAGGTTAAACTTGAGGCCTTACTCCCAAATGTAGGGCTTTGGAGCAGGGGAAAGAGACAAGTGGAGTTTGTTGTCAGATACTGCAACTACTGTCTCCTCTTTTTGCATGTGCCACCTGGTATGTAGTTGAGACGCTCACTGTTAAGTCCTTTCCATTTTCTGTGAAAAACTAATGTACAGGATTCATTCAGATCACTGAGGTTTGCTAACTACGATTCCCACTTCTGTTAATAAAGTAGATATTCTGTTACGGTGGGGTTCTGGTGGTGGTAAGCCATAACCTTCCGAAAGCGTCTCCAGCTGGATGCCATTCAGCAGGCTACTGCACACACGTATGAACCGGATGGCTTCTTCAATAAGTCAACGGCAAAGAGTCCACGGGAGAGGTTTATTCCAGCCACACATGTGGAGTAGATCCAGGGAAGGAGACAAGGAGAGGGCGAAGAGAGGGTGAAAGTGCAAGGGCCCAGGTTTATATCTGGGGTGGGTAGGGACAAAGAGAGAGAGAGTGTCAGGGACCAATGGTCTGAGGGCATGAGGGCAGTGCATACGCTGGGCCAGGATGTGGAGCCAATGGGGAAATTCTGAGGGAGTGGCGAGGGAGCAAGGGCCAATGACTGGAATAAGGAAATAAGAGAACCTTCTAGATAACGTAGAAAGGGGCAGGGAGGCCAACGGGCCAACTGGGGAAGCAGAACTGGGGTACATTTGCATAATGAAGCAAAGCATCCTGGCAGAGGCCTTTTCTGTCACTATAACCTAGGAGTGCTACCTGGGGCTCTTCCCTCCAGGGGCCCCACGTGGTCCCTCAGTCAACAGGCCCACCGGCCTCCACAATATACTGTACTGATTTGAGAATTTCCACGTTTCAGATGGCATATTAATAGTGAACTACTTTAGCTTGAAGACGAGTATTCCAAGGAACTTCCATATTTATGTCTCTTTCTCCTTGTGTCTTCTGAAGATGGTTTTGTGTGTTGCAGGAATTCCTTTTCATTCCAAGTGCTTCCTCATGTTATTTTTTTGCTTGAGACAAATACTGTAACTTACCAGGAAATAAAGGGCTGTTTCCAGATTATTTGGTAAGTGACCCACTGGCAGTTTCATACCTAGTTTTTATGTTAATTCACAGTCTCTAGCTAGTTCTTGACCTTTTTCTATATGTCTACCACCAAAGCTATGAGCCCCGGAGGAAAATTTTTGTCTTACGTACAGACACACATATGCGTGTGTGTGTACATAACCATATCCAAAAATTTTAAAATGTGTTCCAGAAGTATTGTCATCTTCAGGGAATGGGGATAGGCAGATGTCTTTGGAAGGTGAAATCATAGATTCACAGAATCAGGGAGGTTTGAGAAGACATCTAAGATCAACAAGTTGACCCAGTACTGCCAAGTCCTCACTCGACCATGTCCCCAAGTGCCACATGTACACATCTTTCAAATACTTGTAGGGATGATGACTCAACCACTTCCCTGGGTATTCTATTCCAGTGCTTGAAAACTGTCTCTGTGAAGAAATTTTTCCTAATATCCAATCTAAACATTCTCTGGCCTGGCATAACTGCAGGTGCATTTAGTGTTCTCCTATTGTTGTAAATCCCCATGGACAACATTTCCTAAACCATTATTCTTCTTAATAAGCAAAAATCCTGGGTTGTTAACCAGTGCCATTCAGACAGCCTCCTGTGGTCCTTTCCAGCAGCTTTGTTCCATGGGACTGTGAGCCTAACAACCCCTTTGGAGCGAGACCACCTGACAATGATTTCATGCAAGTCAAAATTTCTTCTCAGATTTTTAATTTGAAGCACTTCGGACATCTTGTTGACTTAACTGGCTTCTTTTTATCAAGAGAGAAGCAGGTCACCCTCAGACTGTGATGCAAATTTTAAGTCTGAATTATTTGTGTTTTTATCAGGTATAGAAATTAAACCTGGTCATTTTGTGCATAAATTTGTAATGTCCTAGCTTATATGAACCTCTAAAAAGCCTGGTGGTTCTCTTTGGAACACTCTCTTTGGAAGAGTGGACTGGAATGCATAGACACCCAATAAATCTAGTGAAAGACTTGCAGTATAGCACCTCTTATATCACATCTATCATACCACATTCTCACTATTTTATGCAGATATATGTATTCACACTTATATTCAGACTTATATATATCTGTGTGTATGTACATACAACATTTCCATGTTATGTATTTTCTAAATATTTTTATGGAAACACAAACATACACACATGCACATATGTAATCCACTAAAACAGATTATGAGTTTCTGACAATTCTTGAACCAAACATTCCATTTTTTTTACCCCTCACTGAAAAGCAATTTAAAAACAGATTTTCTACCAGAAATTTCCAATTTCAGGACAACAAATGGGCTTCAAGTTATAGCCAGGATATAAAAGTGAATGTTGATGTTCTAAGGGTACCCTGATGCTGTTGCACACCTGATCACAGTCTTGATGAGCATAGCAAGCAAGAATTTGTCTCAAGAGAGTACTGTAGTACTAAAGCAATGCTATATAATGCGCATGGGACAAAGATTGCCTCTCAAAAAAGGTGAACTAGTCCTCAGTAAATAAGGTTCCCAAATAAAACAATGACGTCATGCAAGAGACCTTCCTCCCCACTTCTTTATTTTAGTTGAAGAGTACTCCATGTAATTGCATGAAGAGTGCATTATGTCTTCAAATATTGGTTGTTTCAAGTACTCTCAAACCCATACCTGGAATATATTAAGTTGATGGACCAGAATGGAAGGAGATAATACAAATTAATTTCAGTTGTCATTTTATCTGCTATAGTCACCTGGATATCTAAGATTTGAAGAACATAGTATTTTGAAGCAGGAAATAAAGCCATCTGTGTTTTCTTCCAAAATACAGTTATTAACTTGAGCTTGAAAATAAATTTTGAAAAGATCACCTGAGTATTACAGGATTTTCTTGAAGCTGCCAGCTTTCCTGTCCTGACATGAGGCCTATATTTGAGAAAGGTTTAGCTTTCTTAGGGTGGTACATTGCTGCATTCAGTTGCCTGACAAAATATTCTTGTAGGGGCTCAAGGCATTGCACTGGGTTATGAACCCACCTGTGGTATGTGATCAGTGACTTCAGAGAGTTTACTCAAGTTCAAAGTCTGACCAGGGATTGACTATATTTGTTGCATCAGGATGCACTCTGTCTTCTAAAAGGGGTTGCTTACCAGGTCTGAAGCTAGGGAAAATGGGATTTTTATGTTTTCTGGTAACAGGAGGACGAAGATATGCCAGGATCAGAGAAAATACTTATCACAAAGAACAGTCTGGGTGACCATTTATTGGTTGTTCTTGAGTTACAGAAGTGGCTAATATCTGAAAATTCATCCTTGCACTAAGAAAGAGTATAACATAAGCCATTTCACTTTCACTGCCCTATGTATATATGATATACACAGAGTATCCAGGTCTTTCCTATATATATAATGGAGAAGAAAAAGGCAAAGGAAGATACAGGAATGGGGGTAGAAGGAGAGGAAAGGACAGAAGAATGATAGCAAAACGTATAATTCACAACTTTGTGATTTAGTGTAAACAAAACGATGTCTCTTCTATTCTAATCAAAAGAACAACTTCTCAATGAGTACATACACTCATATATGAGCATGTATACATTCTGAAAATGCTGGCAAAAACTAGCATATCACTCAATGAAAGCAACAAGTAGATGAAGGAGATCAGCTTCATCTAACATCAGTCCATCCAGTACAAAAACTCATTGCTTAGAAACAAATCAACTGGCTTCATGGAGTTAAATAAAGTTTTTGTATCCCAGCTGTAGGCTAGACACACACCGGAAGAGAAAATCTAAGTATGTCTAACTGTTTACTACCCTTACAAACTGAAATGGTTTTAGCCAACTGTTGTCAAGTGCATGTCAAAGTCCTAATTATCTTGAAGGGGGCAAAACAATTCACTTCAAAAAATGACCAGTATCACTGAAACGGCCCGTAGTTTCTGAAATTAGTTTTAATGCCTGTGGTCACTGTGAAATAGTGATAAAAAGTAATGAGTACTTATTGAAAGAGGAGAAATTTAGGTTAAACATTAGAAAAAACTTTTACTGTGAAAAAATTCTGGTGGTGAGACACTGGAACAGGTTGTTCAGGGAGGTTGTGGATATCTAAACCCTGACAGTGTTCAAGGCCAGGTAGGATAAGACCTTGAGAAATCTGATCTAGTAGAAGGTGTCCCTGCCCATGGCAGTGGGGTTTGGGACTAGATGATTGCAAGGTCTCCTCCAACACCTTAACATTCTCTGATTCTATGATGCTGTGATTTGGATGTTTTTCCTGAAAGGATTCAAGCAGATGCATTAGACTTTGTGGGATCTGTGCTGTATCTTCCGCTTGTCGTGCACACACAGGGAGGTGATTAGCTTGTGCTGCTGGAGGCATCCTATAGAAACTGACAGGGATCTGAACAAGTGTGGAAGGTTCCTGCTGCCCACACCAGCATCAGACCTGCCAGTTATCTGCTGTGTCCAAAGATACTGACAGGCAATCGGCTGCTGGAGACTTTTTCATGGTGGGTTTTGTTCCTCTTCAGAGAAACACAAGTATGCTTGGTGAGGGAAAACAGAAGATCAAGGCTGAGAACTTTTACTTCCAGCAGTTTTCACTGAGCTGTATTTAGAATAAGAGAGCTCCACCCCCATAGTGCTGACAACAGCTATTTAATCTAATTGTTGAAGAAATAAAGCAATTTCCTGCCCGACTATATTAAATGACATTCAAATTACATTACCATGCATTCTTTCACTCATACCATGAGGAAAAAGAAGAAGAAAAAGAAAATTTAAATTGGTCTGTTGGCATCAAAAAAGCTGGCCCCAAAATCTGAGGGGCACGCAGAAGACCTTACAGAGTGTAAGCTTGAATGTTGCTGCACTTATACTGCTGATTCTGGTTGTGTGAAATACTGGGTTGGAATTTGGTCTGCCAAAAAGTAAAGGTTTGGTATGTCCAAAACAATTCTTCAATTTGTGTCTTGTTTGTTAAGTAGCTCAAGCTGGAGGCAAAGAGATGCTTTCTGGAACACAGTGTTTTGACATTTTCAAAGTGAGATGTTTCAATTTTTCACTCTAGAATAACATTTTGTTTCAAAACGTAATTAGCAGTGATATCTAAATAGCATTGAAGTATCCAGAATTGATCTAAACATTTTGTTTCAAGGAAAACTGTTCAGTTAATGATCCCTTTTCTTAAAATATCTGTTATTTTATTATTACTCCTGCAGTCAGTGGGTTGCTAGCATGCCACTTGACAAGTGAAGTATGCAGCTGGGGATATTGCCTTAACAAAATGGTGGAAGAAAACCTGGGGGGTTTTGTAGTGGTAGCACAAGGGGTGGGGAGGGCAGAGGCAGGAGGAGAGAACTGAGGGCAGTTTTATGCCAAATCCCTGATGTTACAGTTTTGCACAGGCTTTCAAATGAAGACCTTCTTTTGCAAACCTGATCTAAGAAACACAAATATCTGCAGACATGATTTTTCAGCCTCATTTCTTCTGTGAGCACGTTGATGATCGCAAAGGAAAAAATAACCCAAATTTTCCTTTTTAGCTGCCATATATTGTTAGTGTTATGTCACAAAAATTGAACTACTAAACAGCATCATATGTGGATTAACTACAGTGAAACAAAAGAAAAATAATTTTAAAATGAAGCTTGTACTCTTCCGATTGTGTTTAGGGTTAAATGAACATTTCAGATCAACTGTCTGTTCTTGCCTTGATTTTTATTTAGAGCAGGCTGGTTTCTTAAGCCCAAGTTCTTATATTTCACGTGATGGTTACCAAAACACTAAAGCACATTATAAGACAATAGAAGTGCAAAATGCCTCCTGTTTGATAAGACCAAGGACTTCCAAAAAGCAAAATGTGGGACATATCCTGTACCTTACCTTGAACAGAAATATAGGACAGGTTTTTTACACTAAAAAGCTAATAAATTGTTGTTCAAAGGCTCACTTACTCAGCAACTGTAGTCTGTCATTTATGGCTATTTCATAGCTCTGTTAATTTATGTCATTTCTGGAAAAAGCATGTTTGAAAGAGTGAGTCTCTATTAACAAATCTCACTGCTTTGCTATCTGGCCACATTTGAAGAAATGTGCTTACACTGTTGCTCTGAATATCAGTTAAGTGTTACATGGCTTTTTTGTCCTGTTATAAAACCTTATTAGTTCAAAATTTAAGTTCATCTTTGCTGCTTTTATGGGTTAGGGACTGACAAAGCTGGTGAGATGCGACCAGATGCTGGGCATTTTTTAGTGCCCAGTTTCTCTGAACCTTTCAGATTTTGTGAATCTTCTTTCCCTTGGGCTTTCCTGATTAGATACTACAGCTCATTTCAAGAAGTCTTTTTCAGATGTGACTGCTCCTTTACTAAGACTGAGATAAAGTCCCAGACTTGTTTCTCTTATAAACCCTGACTGTGTTTATCATGGTTGCCCTCAAAGGATTTAATCTGCTTACTCCCATGAATATCATAATCTTATAGAAGGTTGCACTGTCTACACAAGCACTTGAATCACACTATGTAAGGAAAATAGAAATATTAGAATTGTGTGTGAAGCAAATTAAATCTCTCTAGTGCTGCCAGCCAGCCAAATCTACTTTCAAAGCAAGTAACAGAAAAATGCTGATGGCTTACTTGAGTGCTCTTTCCTGACAACGCTGATCTGATTCTCGTGTGAGGTACTTGTGTGACCCTGAACCCAGGAGATGTGTGGCAACTACAGAGATTGTTCTTCAGTCTGGAAAAGGACTCTGCTTTCACCAAACATCAGACATGGGCAGGAAAAAATGATGAGGTAAAATTGGATATGAATAATAGAGCTTCCCCTCATCTTTCATTGTGGACTAGTTAGCCCAGTGATAAGTTTATATGAGAATTTCCTTCACACCCACTTTGTATTTACAACCATCCTGAAGGATGGGATCTTGCTGTGCCAAGAACTTTGCAAAGCTGTGGGAAACAAATGCTGTCACAGGAGGGAGGGAGGGTTGCAATCCACTGTGTACAGACGTTTTCTGCTTATTGGTATGTGTGCAAAATCTTCAGTTCTGCAAACTGTCAGCGGTCTCCTTCCCTCATTAGTGAGTTTCCCCACTGATGTAGGTGGTGGGTAAGGACAGCTGTGAAGGAGGTGAGCTCCTTCATGATGATGAGTGACACCCTCAGTGTTGAAAGTAGTTTTGGATTGTGTCACTGCAGCAGACAGCGCTCACAGTTCTTCACCTTCACAGGTGACAAAGTAGGGATGTTAGGTCTGGGATAGAAAAGGATTTGGGTAGGGACAAGACTCCACAGGAGAAAAGGGCAGAGTCATGAAGGGCTTTGGAGAGGAGGAAGCGTGCTGGGAAGGAAGCCCATCTTGGTTTAATTTCCAACATTACCAGTAAAGGATGTATGCTGCCTCAGTTATATTTTTAATCCTCCTTGAGTTAAATTGAAGATTTGCCCTTCTGATTGTATGATTCATATTTGAAGTGCTTGTTGCTGTCTCAGGTAATTCCAAAAACAAAGACTCAAAAAAAGTTTTAATTTTTTTGCCCCCTAAAGCAGAGATCTGACCTAGGATAACCCATACTTCATGCATGAAATGAGGAGATCTGCAAGAGATTGAAGCAGTTCACCTGAAAAAAATGGAAGTGAAAAACATGAAAGAATGGAGCCACTGGATACTTTTTTTTCCTGATGATGGGCTAAAACTATAATATAGAGAGTATATTTGAAAGAAAACACACACACACGCGCACACAAAAATACTCAGACAAAACCAACCAACCAAAACAAAAAAAAATCCAAACAAACCCACATGTTTCAGATAGATATAAAAGGTATATATATTTTCTTGTTTCAGTGATATTGAAATAGTACTGTGCAACAAAGCAGAAGTATCCTGCTGCTTCAGATACCTTCAGTGCTTCCTACATAGAAAAAGATGTTATCTCCAAAGAAAAAGGCACCTTTCCAGGTGAAACATTCACGTAACAGAAATTTACTCACATGCGTTATTCCAGGAGGGTCTGATGAAAAACCCTGTTTGTCCCTGACGGAGTTGACTCTTACAAATCTGAGGTAAAGCCATCCCATTGAGTATTTGAAAGCGTTTCATTGATAATCCATAACATCTCTCTCTCTGTGTATAGCTGGTATGTAACAGCTGTTAATGGTGCATTATAGCACGTACTGCACTTAATTAAGACATGTCATTGTTTTAGGCACTATTTCACTGTCAGATATGCCTTATTAAAGGTCTGAGCTGCTTTTCATGTCACTTCCTGACTTTATTCAAGGAATAAAATTTTTCCTAAAGTTATCAAAATGTTTACACAATACATAAGAATTAGCTCCTCTTCCAATTTATTTATCTTTGTACACAGATGGAGATCTCTTTGTCAAACTGAAATCTGAATTATGCAGCTAGTCCAAGACCTTGAATTAGCAGAAACTGACGACCTTTCATTTTCATAAAGGATAGTGTTATCAAAACAGGAAGAATTTGACTGAAAGAACACTGTGTCTTTTATATTCCTTAGCCTCTCAGTTCTCATTGAACCAGTAAAATGTTCCAGGAACTCCATCTCTCTGGGTGGGTATGAAAATATACTAGCAAGATTTCTTTAAAGAATACTACCAGGTGGCTTAAGAGCAACAATTTGATTTTGTTTTAGAAAGAGACCAAGTGCGAGGAAAATTGCAATGAATATGAATTCTCTCCCTCTTTCTTTTAAGAGGTGATCAATAAAGTGTTGGGTTAAAATAATAAAATAAAATTGTGTTTGTTTATATGAGCTATGGTATTCTAAGAAAATGAGACTTTTTCAGAATTGGTGAAAAAATTACCCCATAGATGATGTCTACTCGTTAATTACAACAAATACTAATAAATTGGATGGGGATGGTGAAGCTCAGATTCATTCAGGTGGAACAGCAGAGCAGATTACCCAACACACAGCATGCTGAAGCATTGCCTGATTCATTCACAATCTGAACTACAATCAGTTCACATTTTTTTCAGCAAAATTTTGTGAATACTCACACAGAACTTGTCATTCACTGGTAAGAAAAGATGTCAATGCCACTTTCGGAAACAATCTGTGATATCTACTTATCATAAATGACAGACTATAAGTACATTCTCTTCTCATTTATTTGAACTTAAAAAAACCCCAACACCTTATTACCTGTTAGTCTAATCTCAACTCCTGTAAAATATAAAATTATCAATAAAATTAGAGAAAATTATTTAAAGAATAATACAATCATCAGACACAGTCAACATGGAGTCACAAAAGTCCTTTTTAAGTAATTTGATATCCCTCAATTCTAAGGTTACTTAGAATTGTTGGTTGTTTAGTGGACAAAGTAGTTTTTCTTGATATTAATAAGGCTTTTGATTCTGTTCTTCACAGCATCCTTCTGGAAAGCTGTCCAACTGAACAGATACACAGTGTGCTGAGTGAAGGACTTGCTGAAGGGCAGAGCTCTAAAGTCTGTTGTGCATGGGGCTGCACCTGGCTGCTGACCAGTCACCAGTGGTGTTCCTCAAGGTTCAGTTGTAGGGCCACTTCCATTCAATGTGTCTATCAATGATCAGGATGCAGGAGTTTAATGCACCATTGGCAAATTTGCTGAAGACACCAAACTGGGAGGTTCTGTAGACTCTCTCAAGGCACAAGAGCCTTACAGAGGTATCTGAATAGACTGGAGCACCGGGTAATTGTCAGTGGCATGAAATTTAACAAGAAAATACAGATTCTGCCTCTGGGATGCAGTAAAGCTGGGCACAAGTACAAGCTGGGAGAGGAGTGTGCAGAGAGCAGCCCTGCAGAAAGGGCTCTGGGGGTGCTGGTGGGCAGCAGCTCAGTGTGAGTCAGCAGTGTGTGCCCGGGCAGCCAGGAGGGCAAACCCCATCCCGGCTGCATCCGACACAGCAGCACCGGCCGTGATCGGGGTCATCCTGCTGGATTCAGCCGTGGTGCGGCCTCACCCTGAGTCCTGTGGGCTGTGCAGGGCCCCACGGCTTGAGAAGGGCGGGAAGGTCCTTGCATGGTCCAGAGGAGGACAGCAGGGCTGGTGGGAGGGCTGGAAGGCACATCCTGTGAGGAGCGGCTGAGGGCTCTGCGTTTGTCTGGTTTGGAGAGAAGGAGGCTGAGGGGTGACCTCACTGCTCTGCACAGCTTCCTGAGGGGGGGACCTGGAGAGGGAAGTGCTGATCTCTTTTCCCTGGGATCCAATGATCAGGACACATGGGAATGGTTCAAACTGTGCCAGGGGAGGTTCCTACAGGATGTTAGGGAACATTTCTTTATCCACGAGGTGGCTAAACCCTGGAACAGACTTCTTTAAGGGGTAATCAATGCCTCAAGCCTGTGAGTGTTTAACAGGCACTTGGACAGTGTCCATAATAATGTGCTTTAACTTTTGTTTGGCCCTTAATTGTTCAGGCAGTTAGACTACATAATTGTTGTAGGTCCCTTCTAACTGAAACTCTTCTATTCTATTCTATGCTGAAAAGGAGGAGCTGAGATTCTAAGAAATACTTAGAATCTCACACTAATTCTTATCCTCATTTGATCCCATACTCCGACAACTCCTGAATTTCAGCCCAAGATACTTAGACTGCCTTGGAAAATTACTCTATTTCAACTGTACCATATGGTTTAGTGAAATCAATTTCCCCTGGCTTGCTTGTCTTTCATTCAGAGCCAGTCAAAAGAACGAAGTGGCTTTTCTGTTTCTGGCATGAAAAAGAAAATTCCAGTTAAAATTGAAGTAGAAAACAAGTATCTAAAAATATTCTAAATCTAATAGTTCTCATTTTGTCTATGTTGTGATTTTTAAAATATGTGCTGATCTATATTATAAAGCAATTATGACCTCATGAAGTTTTTAATTAACAAAGTGTATAAAAAAAAATACTTAATCACCAAAACCTGCTTCAAATTGAGGGGCAGACTAAAAAATCCTGAACCGTATTTAGAAAAAAAAGTATTTCAGTAACTATTAATTATTCTGATGCAGATCAAAGTAAGTTTCTCTGAAGTGATCATTAATATATAACACATACCTAATGTCAATATATGGAATGATCTAAAATATGTTAAGGGCTTCCACTTTCTATAATGAATAATCCCTCAACAGTGCTTGAGAGAGAGATTCAGCAGTCTCCATAAGTTTCAGTTGTCTCACACTGTCTTTTCACTGGAAGAAGCAAAGGATTATTTACCTTATTATTTCACTCCTCTGTTCTCAGATACCCATTTAAATTGTGCTGTGGTCACTAGGCAATGTGAATGATAATAATAAAATTGTTATATAAAGTGAGTCCTCCGGACTCTTAATGTGCACTATGCAGGTGTTAGTCACTGCTTACCTCTCTATCTCCTCCCAAAGCACTGCATTGAGAGCACTGCTGAATTGCTGTCTCATCCAAAATCTGTAGTCCAGATCATAAATGCCTTTTTCACACACAGAGGAATGTGTGATTCCTGTTTGTATATATGCCTACATTCACTCGGCCGAAAACGGAATGTTTATCTTGACAATGGATAAACCTTCCTGAGAAACTGAGTTGTTCCTGTAGGTCATTTGTTCTCATACTCACACTTTCTTTTCTAAACCAGAAAAATTTCCCTCCCTACTTTCAAGGCATGTTTGTCTCTTTCCACATCTCCTCCTGAGGCTGCCTAGAAATCAGGCCACTAGTGAAAAAATAGCTAGGAAAATGTTGGAAAAAGCTGTAAGAGCACCAGTATTGGACTGTTTTAAGTAAAATGTTTATGTAAGGTATTACTAGAACAAATTACTTTGTGCAAAGCAACTATGGGGATAACTAGATTATAACGTCTTGCCTTTAGGATTCTGAACTGATTATAACTGATTATGTATTTAAGTTCCATTGCATTTTTTTTTCTTCCCTGTATCCAGTGCTGCATGTCCACAAGGTGTGGAAGTCTATGGACCTGAGGTTGGAGAGGTGGTTATGAGGGATCCTTGTAGTGAAGAATCTCAAACTGTAAAACCTAGATCTGTTTCTCCTCCAAATGATATGAGCGGGGAGAGCGGAAATGACCTTTCCTGTGACTATGAAGTATTCATGAAGTGACAGCCAATAAGTATGACAGCATTTTGCCTCATATTTTCTCAGAGTGCATCCAGATAAGCTTTGGAAAATTGAGTGGAGGCAATTTAAGATGCTGCACTCCATGTGCTGACAGTTACCCTACTGGAGATAAGCAAGCAAAGATGGTAGTAACCACAGGTTTCTCAGTACTGAAGTGCACAGCCTGTTGTATTAATTTCAGGTGTCCCGTGTTTTGTTTTCCATATGTGACTCCAGATGGGTGCATTGAGAGGCTAACCCGTGTGCTTTCAGGAAGGTTAATGCAACCAAGTGAAAAGCAGATAGGAAACACAAAGTCCATCTCCACTTACTTCTACTGGTAAACTGATTTGCCTCTCTGAAATACTTAAGATTTTCTGACACCCTTTCTTCCCCTTTTTGCATTATTATTATGTATCATATTATACAAAGAACACATTCTCTTTTATTTTTGAACTTTAACTTTGAAGTGCATTCTTGGCTAGCAGGGCAGTCAGTGGTAATTGCTTCCAGTCTAATTACGCTTTGTATGCGATAATTTTTCCTTTTATCAGGTCTGAATTTGACACTTTTTGATTTCTTTGAATGCTTCATTGTCACACATGTTCTGAGACAGGAAGGACAGAGGTTTCTGCTCTGCTTTCTCTGTAACAATTAATTATTTTGTATGCTCTTATCATGTCTCCTCTTATTCACAGCCTTTGACAAATAAACAATCCCAGACTTTTTAATCTATTTCCCTAACCAGATTTCTCATGTGCTTAAATATTTTCAGTGCCCTGCTCTGACCCCTGTCTAATTCTGCAATATCCTTTGTGGGAGGGGATGCTGGGTGCAGTAGCTGAATACTAAACAAGGCTCTGCCCTCTATGTGTATTCCCTACCATAACACAAAGAGCAGAAGATGTTATGTTATGGAAATTTCATATAAGGTCTAATGTCTCATAATAGCCTACGCAGGAATAATACAAGGCTTATGGTCTATTTATGAAAGAAATCTCCAATATGACTTTATTTTGTGCAGCATCTGTATCTGGAAAGATTTATGGGATAAATACCAGAACAAAAGGTTTCTATGGTAAATAATGGCAGTGAGATATAGCAGCTAAGGATAGATCTGAAAGAGTATTTAGACCCACAAATACATATTGCCCAAGAAAACTTTGGTTGCCATAGGTTGCTAAATGAGCCTATAATCTCAAAGTATTTCAGCTGGGGTGTGTGCTTGAAGCAAATTTCCTGTTTGTCCTTGTTTACTGCAGTTTGGTTCTCAGGGCAGGGCATTCTCACCAAGCAGATGAGAAAAAGATGAGACAGGCAGTAATAGGTGTCCAACCCAGAGGTTCAGCCTATAGCTAATACAAAATAAAGCCCCTGCAATGTACTTAAATGTGGGCTTCAGGTCCCCTACATCACATGGATTGCTCTGCAGACACAGTCCTGTTTTATTCTACACCGTCTCACCACCAGCTGGCCAATGCATGTAAGTAGTTGAGCCAAAGGCCCAAAACATCTTACAATTATGATCAAATTTTCTTACACAAGTCTCCCAGCACTGCCTCTACTAACAGGTGAAGAAATGTGTTGTTCTTAAGACAGTCCCTATCAGGAGATTTTCAGTGCTTAGCGCCTATATGCTGAAGGAGAAGAGATACCTGGAATGTGGTTTAATCTGAGCTTGCTTAGTAAAAAACTGGATTTCTGCTGGAAAGGCCTCGTAGCATACAAGCAGAATAGTACTGGTAATGGCTTTGTGGAGCACAAAGAGGGACAGGGACTTCTGGATACGGAGGGCACTGGACCTCCAAACATTGCCAGGAGGGAGAGCAGAGCCACATTGTGACCCCAGATGTATCCCTAAGAAGTTGTCCTTGTATTCACCTCCAAAAGCTGTGTCAGGCTCTCCCCCCACCCACATGCACACACATCTGCCTGTGCCCATATGACACCTGTGGTTTATCCTCAAGGTGCTGCCCAGAGCCTTCCTGCAGCAGCATGCATTGATAGGAGGCAGTGACAAAAAAAAATGGGGGGGAAACCAGCAAAGTGGGATCATGCCTTTTGTGAACTTTTTCAAGTTCTTACTACTTCATCAGACTGAGAAGCTGAAATTAAAACCCAGAGGAAATTAAGATTAGAGGAGGGGAAAGGAGATAAAGAACGAAGGTCAAGGGAAAATACCTGGGAATAATAGTAACAGAGACAATGTAGGAAAGGGATCAGCCCAGTTGCCTACAAACCCCATTGATTAGCAACACAGAAAAACTCCTTAGTGCTGTATCTTTTTCTCCAGACACAGAGGGCAATGGAAATACAATCATCTGTTTGCAAAGCAAAAGCATCAGAGGATAAAGATAGGGCACATGTGGGAACATCTGCTCTTCCTGAAAGATAAGCATGTAATAGAATGGGACCTAAGACAGAATCACAGGCATCAGTTTACCAGTCATGCAATAGACAGGAATTAGAATTAAAGGCAGCAAAATGAAGGGAAAGAGGGTGCAGTTAAAATAGCTATGAAATTGAGAGTGCAACTTGTTTGAATAATCCAGAAGAAATGTTTTTGCTTCTGCCTTACTTGTGTCAACTATTACAGCCAAATCCTTTAAAAAATTTCAGTAATTCTCACTACCAGTGGTGAAAACTGGGAGCTATACTAAGTGTTTACAAAGTGAGCAAATCTAACTGGATGAGATGAAAGAAAAATCGTGTATGTAAATATAAATGTATTTAGGAAAAAAACATTAAGTAGAAATAAATATAAACATATAGAATAAATATGCGTTGGATAAACAGAAATATTTATATTTATATAAATGTATAGTTAGAGTGTGTCATAGACGTGACTGCTATAGCTACAGGTGTATTGATATTCCTAGCTCCAACCTGTCAGACTCTCATGCCTCTGTTCAGGAAAGGAGGGTCCCCAGTCAGTTCTTTTCTGCAAGTCTTCTGTAAGTGCATCCCTTGGAGGGTGTACTCTAAGCCATTCTCCTTGGAGAATAAGTGTTGAATAGAGTAGAGGAAAAACTGGGCAGCTAGGTGAGATTGTAAAAATAGGCAAGCTACTAACATATCAAAATATAAACCTAGCTAGCACAGGGGCGGTAAGTAATTAAACCAAGGTGGTAGGAAAGAAAGTAAACAGAGGCATATTCCAAAACAAAGCAGGTTGTTTGAGAGAATTATTAACATGGTCTAATGTTCTTTATGTACACAGCAAGTTCTTGAGGCACTCTTCCTTTGAGTGTCCTTTATACGTCATGGTCATGTACACAAGGCCCCATGCAAAACAGAAACTGGTTTATTATATTTGAAAAGTTCTTTTTATCCTCTGAATGAAAAGGCATAGGCTTGCACAAAGCAATATTATTAGTGGAAGAGCCCTTTGGTTTAAATTTGGGCTATTTTTTGTTTTGCACAGGTAAGCATTGTGCAACATCATTCCCTTTCTAAATTTGATAGCACTGGGCAGACATCTTCCAGTTTAGGTCTGATGGACTCACGCAAAAATAAGCACAAGTCAACATACGCACAGACACGCACAGACACACACTCTACACATATACGCAGCAGTTTGCAGGACTAGACCCAAAAATTGGAGTGTAAGTGTTGACGCAAAGAGCAGCTGAAGGATGCTGTTTGCCGTGCACAAGCTGCTACATACACTGGTCTCACAAAGTCCCAGAATGATGCCAACTTTCATTAAGTGACATCTCTTGGTAACGTCCTTATTTGCATAAATGTAAATAGGGCATGTTCTTCTAACGGTTCACTTGCACAATTGAGATATAAAAGACACTGATAGAGGGCTTTCAAAATGTTTTTGCCAATTCTTACACTATTACTGTTTTGAGATGATTATACACCACATGACAGCTCTGGCTTCAAAATGAACTGAGTTTGGTTATACTAAAGTGACACTCACATCCTTATTTAACGAGCTATAATATTTTTGCAATTTAAAATTTTCCTTTTGATCAGGAAAACAGTCTCAAAATTCCTCCCCTGATGATAATATAACCCTGAGAAATCTATACTGATGACATAAGAGCACAGTTATCAGCCTCTTGTTCATCCCCAAAAGTAATCAAACCTTTTTGCAGTGATTTATCCTCAAATATTCTTTCATGGGCAGAAATGCCAATCCCCGTACAGAATATAATGAGAGGAATTCTCATATATAATTGTCATTTAAGGACTTCACACAACCAAATGGGATGAAACTAAACTTACATAATTGCATACTCTAAGATGGAGAGATCTCTCAATCATGATCTTGCTTAAGAGTAATCAGTTGCCTGGGTTCTACTGCAGGCAAAACATAGTTTGCTTGAATTGTCTTCTCTCTCAACAGAATTGGTCACAGACAGTTTGTGGGAACCATATTGGTTTTTTTTCCTAAAAGTCATGTGTCTGAAAATAAAAAAGATATTAAAATGAAAATATTTGCTCACTCATCTGCACTCAGGCAGAACATAGTATCTGCTGCCTGGGGCTGACCTGGGGAGTTTGTCCAAGACATGAGAAGTATCAGCTTTTATCATAGAATTATAGAAAGGCTTGGGTTGGAAGGGACCTAGAGATCACACAGTTACAACCCCTCTGTCATGGGCAGGGACACCTCCCACTAGACCAGGTTGCTCAGGGCCCAATCCAACCTGGCCTTGAACGCTTCCAGGGATGGGGCATCTGCAGCTTCTCTGGTCAGCCTGTTCCTGTGCCTTACCACCCTCACAATAAATAATTGCTTTCTAACATCTAATCTAAATCCCTCGCTTTCTAACATCTAATCTAAATCCCTCTTCTTTTAGTTTAACACTTCCCCCTTGTCTTATCAGTATTTGCCCATGCCCTCATTTTTATGAGTTCCCTTTGAAAACTGGCAGGCTGCTAAGAGGTCTCTCTAGAGCCTTCTCTTCTCCAGGACGAACAAGCCCACCTCTCTTATCCTGTATTCACAAGAGTGGTGTTCCAGCCCTCTGATTATCTTTGTGGCCCTTCTCTGGACTCACTCTAATAGGCCTATGTCTTTCTTGTGCTACGGACTCCAGACCTGGACATGTGGGATCTCACAAATGGCAAACTGTTCATGTTGCTGATTTCCAGGATTCATTTTTATACTTTAAGTTTTTAGGTTTGACTTTGAAGAGAAAGAGAAGGGTGTAAAGAGTTCAGCATTTAAGCTGTCATTGTCATGTCCTCATGACTTCCATAAAAATTCAGAAACAACATCTGAAATTGCTCAGAAACAGACTATCATTATTCTCGCATCATTGGTAACTTTCCTCACTGTTATTGAATTGTATCTGTATTAATGTGGTTGAACCAAAGGTATTGCAGTTGAAATTAACACATTAACGCTTTGCTTTACTGATCTCAAAAAGCAAGGCTTTCTACTAAGCCATGTGACAGTCTTAAAGTTCTACCCAGAACTGTAAAAGCTTTAAAAAGTACTGAAGCACTAATCTCTACTCCTTCCAACTACCAGGCAAGCAGCTAGTAATACCATTTAAAGAAAAACCCGCTAGTTTTCTCTCTGTCTTTTATCCCTTGCTCCACGAATTTCATTGCAACTGGTAAACAGTGTTAGAAAAGCCTGAAAAACATGAAGCTGTAGGCTTCAAATCTAAATCATATTATCTCCCATGTATTCTGAGCATATATTCAGTGTCTTGGTTTGATTACAGAGGTTTCTAGGACTCTTCTTCAAGGTTTAGGACTTTCCCAATATACATGGATGCATTTCAATCTGTGGTTCGCACTTGAGATGTGATCAGCTTTACTTCATAGATGTCTTTATGAAATGTTTACATGTGGAGCACAAAATCCCCTGTGTATGTTTTATGAGGGTTTCATCATTAATGATTCAGTATAATGAGCTTTTAATGTATTAACTTAAGATGAAAGGGAATAGGGAAAACTCCCCCAAATCCTTAGGAAGAACAGACTTGTTACAGACAACGATAACAAAAGGTAGAATGACTGCTTATGTTTATATTTAGTTCTGTACAACCACATCCCTACTTCACCCTGGTAGGACATACAGCAAATAAGGCCCAGACTTTCCAATACATCTCAAAATCTGAATTTCAAATTTTCAAGAATAAGGATTAAAAAAAATTATATCTTTGGTCTCCTATTGTCCTGAGCTACCTGGACTAATAGCGGGCTTCAAGATGATCTTTTGCAAGGTGTTCCCAGCTATGCAGACACCTTTTGGGGCTGCCTAGAAGGTACAGTGTGACTTCCACATTCGGTGACAGAGTGTCTGAAGCGGTGAGCATGGTCAGAAGGATGGGCAGTCAATGACATTATTTTGACAGATAACACTCAGAGACTGAATTCCCACAGATGCATTTTCTTGCCTGTTTGTTATCTTTACCGCTGACTACGACTGTCAGTGCTAAAGCCAAATTCCTGTGGTTATCCCCCCATTTCTTCTTTCCCTTTTGGCTCGGTTGGAAATGTAATCCACTTTTAGACAGAGCACAACAAACAGAGAGAGGAGTCTGCATTGACAGCTGAGGCATTTCATCTAAGTTGCCTCAAAATGCTTTAATGAGCATAATCTGTGCTTACCTAAAAGTCAAAAATAGATTCCCTCTTCTTTGCAATACAAGCCACAAGTGATTTTGTCTCATCATTGTCAGGTGGATGGGCTACAACATTGGCAGACCTGCCCAAGGAGCCAGACCTCTCAGGAGGAGTTTGAGCACTCTGACACTGCAAGGCAGCTGGTTCAGAGAAGCTAACAGTAAAACAAGAGAGGAAAGTAGGATTTCTTGTGTGTTCTTATTTCTGTATAGATCCACATCATGCAAGTCGAAAATCCAGTCTTACCTTTGAGGTTTCAAAATAATAAAAAGGGCACACATGTATAGTACAACAGTACTACAGAGTACTCAGACTACTGAGTCTGTCCTTCTTTGTGCATCAGATCACCTGGAGTTATGTAAAACTTGGAAAGAAATAAATGAGGATTTGGCTAATGTGTCACATGATGAATTTCACTTCACTCCCATAAATCCTAAATAGGAGGCTTTTATGGGATGGAGTGTAGGTGTCAGAGTGTGAAGCTGTAGTGCTGTCCTGTCTAGTGCAGATGCTTCTAGCCCAATGCTTGACAGGCAAGACCAGGAGACGGAGTCTCCGTTCGCGAGCGTCCGCGTATTTCCCCAGGACTGCTGCTCAGGGCTTCAGGTGGAATGGGAAGGAAGGGTTCCATCTGGCCTCGAACATGCACTGAATTTGGTTTGTCTTGCTTTGTTCTAAGAGCTGACAGACTGAACACAAAACTGTTTGCCCTCTCTTTTTAAAGTAGAAGCAACTGATATGAAACTTCCCCTGCTTGCCTCTTTGTGTAAGGATTTTGGATAGTCTGCAAACACCTGCACCCTTCAGAGGTTTATTCCAAAAGGGCTGGCTGTGTCACTGGCTGTGTTCTCACCTTTTCTGCCCAGAAGAGCACATTGAGCCTATGGACTACATTATTATATAATGTCTATTATATATATTTCCTGATCTGAAAAAAGACTAAAGTAAAACCAGAACACCTGAACTTTATGGGGTACAGCTGTCTGTACCACTGCTGGTTTTGGCCCCTGATATACTGCTGAGCTAAAGCTCTGAGCCAAACTGAACATAAATCTGAGTTCTTTCATAGCAGAGTGGTGTGTGTCTTCCCTCATCCATGTACTTAGACCCTGAAAGAAGCCATTTTTACACAATTTTTGTTTGCAAACACAAACTTCACACTATCCTTCTCCCTTTCTGTCTTTCTCTGCTGCTTCTATGTACACATAGATAAACACAGAAATGAAAGAACTCCCATTATGCATTCATTAAAATTCTGTAATTTAGCTGCAGTCTCATTTAGGGAGGTCACACAAAAAATTCAATGTTGGGAGACACCCACTCCAGGGCTAAGTTATGAAGAGTCTTTGAGAGCTAAGACAGTTGCAGTCTGCCCACAGCAGTCCCAAGAGCACCCTTTGGATGGCAGCATTAATTCCTGTTGTTACCAAGCGCTGACAGCTAAGGAAAGGAATGGAAATCAGTGCCCTACCTTTGAGAATGTAGCGCCGGTCGCAGATGTTGCCTCAGTTAGCACTTACCTTACCTGTGTATGCAGGCTGTGGTGGATGGATGTCATGAGGGCTCACAGGGAGCAAAACCTCTTTCTGAAGCACAAAGCAGGGAAAAACACAGGTTAATATGTGTCCCCTCTGGACAGTTGACAAATCAGGGAAAGGAAGTCTTTTCATGAGTTCTAGGTGGTTTAGGCATGTGCTTGAGGGAGGACATGATCAGTTAATTTCTCACAGAAGTAAAGGCAGAATTACTGCGGTTTTGGAGGGGAGCCCAGCTCCACACTGCTGTGGAGAACAAGCTTATGAGCTGCTTGCTGAATATCACACATTCCCTTTGTAGCCTTGACACACACTCGCCCTGTGATTCAGGACTAGCTTTGCAGCACTGATAGACAAATGAAGGAAAATCTACCAGCTACCCTGAAGCTACATTTTGGGATTGTTTATCAACAATACATGTCCCCTAGTGCCCTAATGTCATGGTTGAATTTAGTTGGCACCCTCATAGGAAAAGCAGAAAAACCTCTGGAATACAGGTAAACAAGAATTCCTATTGAAGTTGCTGAGGAGCTTTAGTTGGAGATAGGTAATCAGCAGGAATCAGATGAGAAGGCTAGAGTGTATAGGACTTCCTGGTGACATTTATTAAGAGATACAGTTTCAGATGACAGAGATTTGCATTTGCAAATTGCATAGCTCAGCACAGTTTGTAGACCATGATAGCTCCCCCTGCTCACACATGAGAGATTTCTTCCTGTGGTTTGGGATGCACCTTGTACATCCCCTCTGGGTTGAAGATCTCAGCAAAGACTGAAGGACACTGGCAGCAAGGAACTCCAGTGGAATACTGGGTTTCTTTACTACACCTTCATTCTTTTAGTGCAATGATTCCAGTGCAAAACTCATGATTTTGCATGCAGTTGAAACACTGATTTGGAAACTATTGACAAGAGCAATGAAAGATAATGAACACTGACCACAACTCTTGCTAGTGGAAATATATATATACCCTAAATTACTATAGACATTTCCAACCTAGTGCTAGAAAGAACTATATTAATAGAAGTGGCGACATAATAATTGGGGTCCCAATACTCATCCTTCATTTGGAAATTATAATGGCACCTGTTCTTATATTTACAAGGCAGAACACATAAATACCATTGATTTGCTTGTGGTTTTCTCTGAGACACTAGGTATCTAAACCTCTTCTCACAGAAATGAAAGCAAAGATGTCAGTAAACTCTCACTAAGGATATTGTTCACATCTTGCCTTCAACCAGAAATTGCATCAAAAAACCATCTTTTATATAACAATTCCTTGCTCTCACTGAGCTCTCACTGAGCTACTTGAGTAGATAATCTGAAAAAAATAGCTCATTTTAACTAAGTCATGCAGTTTTTACAAAAATACATCCACGACACACAAAGTAGTCTGGGTTGATAACTCTAGAAAGCAGTGGCTTCAAAAGCCCCAAGTGAATGCTAAGGTGTTACAAAAAGAGAAGTCTATCCTGTCATATCTTAATTCACTACAGACATTATTCTGGAGGTGTTCTTACATGGCAAGAACCCTGGCTTCATCAATAGCTCATTTAAGAGGGAAATGGACCCTGAAAATGTATCACTCTTTTCCTGGGGAAAGAATGGGACAGGATGCACACTGCAAGAAAATTGAGCTATACTACGTGGCTCTGAAATTTGAGGGCTGTCTTTTCCCTTTTGGTGAGCAGAAAAACAAAGACACTCTTTCATCCCTGTGCTGTGGTCATTTTATGACACCAAGCTCCTGACAATTCTCTGACCTGAAGAGAAACAAACCATAGGTGTGGCAGGCTCAGGAAAGAGAAAGAAGTGGAACATTTCTTAACCTCCACTCTTCACTACCTTTAGCAAGACTTTCCAAGTTCACGTGCCTAAAGGGAATATTAAAGTGACTTGGGCATGAAAAGAGCTTGCCGAGAGGAAGGAAGAAAAATGACAGGTGAGGGACAGGAGTAACCAAAGTGGTACGGTACACGTCTACCTACTATCTCTAAATAAAACACAGAATCACATCTCAGAATAAATCTCTACTATCTCTAAATAAAATGCAGAACCATACCTCTCAGAATCATGGGACGGAAGTTTACAGTCAATACATACATCCTAGTCATTGTAGCTTGCCTTAGTAAATCTGTATCTATATTCATGCTGTTCATTTGTAACTGTCTACACAGAAATAGCATAAAGGACTGTATCACAAAATACTCCTCCATTTATAAAAGTCCTAACAATTCTTCTCCTCTTGTCTTTTATTCCTTTATTTTCTAGGATCAATGTTTTTAAATCTAGCAATTCTAAGAACACTTAGCAGAAGCTTAATCTGTTCTCACACTATAATGCTCCAAATGCATATGATGGTAATTTAAAAACATTCTCTTTTACAGATGAGTGAAAGTTTTCTATGACCTACACTGTATTTCCCCCCTATTTCAGTCTGACCAATTTTAGTGAGGGTACAAAAATAACGTTTTTCATGCCTAACAGTAATTCAAATCATCAAAACAAGGAGGCTGGGATGTGAAAGGAATCCAAAAGAACTGTACATCCAGCTCCCAAGTGCTAAGACGAAAAATGCATAGCTTCTCTCCCTTTCCATGAGATCGCAGCTTCATATTCCAAACTGTCTGTGTGTGTTAAAAAATAGACCTGAAGAAGCTCTCAAGAAGACATCTTGTACATGCACTTGACCCAAAGCAGGATCAGCACGCATTCTTGTCTAATCTTAAAAACTCATGGCTGGACAAAGACAACACAACCTTTTCCAAGAGTTGATGCCACTCTGTCACAGTCCTCAGAGGAAAACAGAAGGTTTTGCAGACTATTTAGTATTTTAAAGACTTATCAAGGCCCAGCATTCACTCTATCTCTTTTGAAGCTAAAAACCTCAATTTCCTTCAAGTTCTTGCATTTCAAATTTTTTTGAAAGCTCTGAACATTTTTGTTTTCCTCTCACTGCCACATTTTAATTAGTCCACAGCTTTCTGGAAGTGTCATGTGCAAATGAGACACAGTACCCTGATTAAAGCTGAGTGGAATAGAAGGATTATTTCATATGTTTTGTCCTAGGTCTACGAAAACTATTTTTTATGGTGCCTGCCTTGCTCACGATAGCACAGCATTACTGACTCACATTTGGCTTCCCATCCACCCTAACGTCTATTCCATTTCTGCTATACTACCTAGCTGTTCCATCTCTCTCCTCTATTTGTGAGGCTGCCTCGCACTCTTCTATGCTGCAACCTCTTTTTATAGAACTAGTTTCTTCAAATTATCCAGGTTGGGGTTGCGGTTTTTTTTTTATCCTCCTGCTTTTATTTTCATCCTATCCCCACCCTCCAGTTGGCAGCAGTGCCCCCCACTTGTATGTTGCAAGTTCATAGATATGTTTTGTATTCCAGCATGCTGATCATTAATTGCAAATCTGTCATCTAAGGCAAATCCTCAGTAGTACTTCAAGCAATACAGCCTTACAGTCTGATAATAAATCACTGTTAACAGCTATCTGTCTCTTAATATGCAGCTTGGGCTCATCCAAGAGAAATTTTATTGTTTACTTATTTGAATGACACTGTGGTAAGCCTGGGATTTAGAAAAAAAAAGAGATAGGGAACTATGCGACCATCACTCAGACATTAGCTAAGATTTAAATAAGTCAAAATAAGAGACTGTTTTCTTTGTCTTGTCAGTACTTGCAATAACTTATGGCTTCAAGTCCTCTCTTGTATTTGTCTCCTCCAAGTAGACACGTTTTCTTAAACTACATGTAACACATCTTCACCAAAATATTTTTAGATAATGACAGTGAAAACTCACCTAGAATTTCTATAGCTTTCTAAGGAGTTGCTTTTTCTGTAATGCAGATGCAAATACTAATGTTCAGCATCTGCTATTGGTAAACACCAATTTAAAACAGCTGTCTGGGGACACAGAAAACCCTCTGACCTGTCTCACGTGTTTGACTTAGCAATGAGTGCAATGTTCAGTGCCTGGTTTCCTCAGGCAGAAAATGAGCTTTGCCCCCACATAAGGAGAATAGAATGGGAATATGAAGTTCAGTCTAGTTCTACTCCCATGGCTCCAGGGCCCACAGTGACCAGTCTTCATTCATAGATGGGCTCCTCAGACACATTTCCTTGAGTTTTGTTTGCCTTGCTGCTGATAATGTCATTATTTAGGTACATTTTTTCAATGAAGCCCTAAGTGGCAGTTTCAGACTTATAAGGTAGCTATCTAAGCTCAAAAGGTATAATTTAAGAAGTAATTGCATATTCTTGCTCCAATTCAGTCAGGATGAACCATGATGAATCAGTTTATTATTTTAACTTCCATTGTATTTATGAATCTTGCTAGAAATTTAGTAGGTAAGTGCATGGGGTAAACAGGTACAGCTGGCATAATAGCACAGATACAGGCTTGTGCTACACTTACCTTTTCTGTCAATTCTTTGTAGGTGCTGAACATGCAAATTACGATCTCAGCAATTTTCCAACACAAGGGAGTCAGCGATGTTGCATTCAGAGACAGAGAATCATAGCACAGACCTGTTTCAAAAGGCTCCTTTCTGCAAGTTCACTCTCAGACTGTGGCTGTCAGTCAACAGGGCAACATCTACAAATTTGCTAGGAGCCCCATTTTCCTCCGTCACAGCATGTCCTCCACATCCACTTTCAAACTATGTCCCTGGTGCATGTCCCATGGGGAAGGTGCAGGCACCGATTTACTTGCTAATACTTTTCTTCTGTGAGGAGAGGAAGAATTGTGTCAAAACACTTGTGAAACTGCCAGTATTCTTCCCCAGGTCAAGGTTTCTTGCAGCATTTATTCCTCTATCTTGTTTGTACTCAATTTCAGATTGGTTGCAAAAAATCTCATATTTTTGTTTGGGATTTTGGTTGTTTTTTTCATTCAGGGGTTTTTTTGTTGTTTATGGTGTCTTTCACTTCCAAGAAGTACTCAGTGTGCTTCAGGAAAGAGGCACCATCATCAGGCCATGAATGGCTGAGTGTTACAGTTAGACAAGAACTACAACCTAAGGAAAGAGGGTACAGAGATACTGGTTTTTTGCCTTACTTCTCCACACAAAACAGGTACAATGACTCAAGATCACAGTCCAAAATTACATTAATTCAGACTGCAATTACAGAAATTTTAGCTGCGCTGGAGTTCCATTAGAGCTACATCTCTGCCCATAAGGGGTATGAAGAATTTAAAAACCAAATTTTGATACTGTCAGACAGTTTTCTCTTATTAGAACTCTGATCTGGCTCAGTTTGTTACTCATGGTAGAATTTTCCAAAATATGTTTTGCCATTTTTCAGTCAACACATAGGGCATTTTCTTCTGGACTGCAGAAATTAGTATTTCAATAAGAAATTGAGTAGGGGTTAGAGTAACTATTTGTCTCAAAGAAGATTTGTGAATAGTGTTACATAAAATGTAAAATGATGCCCTGAAGAAATCCACATGCTTTCTGGGGAACAGCATCACTGTCATTGAGACAGCACCATTAGATACACCATTTCTGATATACTGACATCAAATTAAAATTGAGGAAAGGCTCTGCTATGGAAATGTTTTATTACTGCTCCCTGAAAACAGAAATACGAAGTTCTCTTTTGATGGTCTGTTATGTAATGTAATGCAATATTCTTTCAAAATCTTTGAAGTAGAATAGGTCATTTTCATTTTTAAGCCTGCATACTCTCTAAAGAGCACACAGGAAACACCATACTACAAAAAATCTGTACATTTGCTAATAAAACTTCAGAAACTACACTTTGGAGGCTCACACTGTCCCATGTCAGCCTGCCAGGAAATTAGAAAGAAATCTGCAATCACTCCAAACCATGCCAATATTCCAAGACTGATTTCATTAAGTAATCCTCTGTGACTGCTTGACTAACCATTTTGACCCTCTTGTAATTTATGGTGGCACCAGAAAGATCTAGCCTGCTGTGGTCAACATTCTAGAAAGAACTGGGACGTACCTTAACCTGTAGTCATTTCCACTTCATTGACTTTTGTTTTTGAGGTTACTCATTAGGTATTTTATCTGTAATTGGTCTTACTTGAACTCTACATGGCAGATGCTGCATGCTCTGTTTAGGCTCTTCTCTATTTTGTGCCCATCTTACAAACTTGAAAGTATAAATGTGAAAGGACGGTGGCTTGTGTCTGGGCAAGATAACTCTCTGCATTAGAAGAAAACCCAGAGCCTGGGTAGTGAAATTTGTTTTGGCTCTTCAAAGCTCCCCTCTCAGGCATTTTGAAGGACATAAAATGCTCTATGCTCTTCAGTCCTTCCACTCTCCAGAGGCCACAGGTTCTTCAAGGAGCCACACCAGCAGGAAAGACTGGTACATACTGCCTGATTTCCATGTCGTCCGGAAATGGCCCTTCCATGGAAAGCTGAAACACAAAGCAACAAAAATCTATCATGTTTTCTGTCTGCTACCAGTAAAGATGACTGCATAAGCTACTTTTTTATGACAGGTTTGTGCACCACTGCCTATTGTAAAAGGCAGAATTACAGAAGGGCAGCCAAGGATGTGCCCTTGCTTTTAAGAAAAGAGCCAAGTAGTTAAAAAAAAAGTGCCTCTGTCACATATTGTATTTCAGTCCCATTCCACTGAATTGAATAGCTGCAAGACTATTTGTATTGAAGACTTGATTACAAGTGATAACACTGTCAAAAGCATGCCATTGCCACCTACAGACAGCAAAGAAAAACCAGTCTTAAACTGAACAGCTTCACAGAACTTTGTGAATTATTTTGAGGGGCATATGAGAAATCTCAGAGACACAAGAGATGTAAAGGATCTGGTGTGTCATTCTGTACTGGAAATCCTATTTTGTCCCTTAGGTTTATTGGTTTTTGTCTTTCCAGGGAATATTTGCTGAAAGGTAATTTTTAAAACCCAAAACATTGTCCTTTCCACAACACCTTTTACACCACATCAGCCAGAACAGATTGCACGCCAGTTTGGAAACGCTTTAGCTGTTCACATGTTTTAAAAATGACAGCAATTATTTGCAGCCAAACTGGTATCTGA
Source organism: Machaerirhynchus nigripectus (assembly GCA_013397975.1). Lineage (NCBI taxonomy): Eukaryota > Metazoa > Chordata > Aves > Passeriformes > Dicruridae > Machaerirhynchus > Machaerirhynchus nigripectus. Next base: position 220,890 of record VZRQ01009985.1, read on the forward strand.
AAGCTGTGGATAGAAAAATGCAAGGATAAAGTTGGGACACCCTAATTCAACTTTATCAGAAATTATCTATATCTTTCAGATGGACAGAGTAGAAAAAGTTGGAGATATTTAGGACCCTGCTGCTAGAGAAAGCCTGTTCCCATCCAGTCTTTCTGATCAGTCACAGCATCTAGCATCTCTCTCCCTGTCTACTTAGCACTTTAGGATTACTTCTATAAAAAGATAAATAACCTGGACCTGTCACTTCAGTAAGCATGGCCAGCCCTTTCTGAAACAGTGTCCCTAGCTGTAAATATTGTTTGAAAAGGCAGCATATTGTCAAGAACATCTCAAGAAATGCAAAATCAAGAGGCTGAGGTGCTGAGCTGTGGTTTTTTCATGCACTGCTCCTCAGAGGGCAAAACTCACTGTGCTCTCTTTCACCCTGTTCAAAAAGAGCCATGCTTACAGAGGCGGCTGCTGATTTTTAAGCACACATATCTACATTTAAGCACTTCTTTGAAAGCAATCTGATGACATTTAAGGTAGGAAGTATCCCAGATTTGAAGCTGCAGGTGTTTGCATGGCTAACAAAATGGCTGACAATTAAGAACCTTCTTTGGTTGACATAGCTATCCATAGTTAATTTCATTAGTTTTATCCCCCATGTAGAAATGTGGGTTTAACTTCTTCATATAGTATATTTCTTGTCTGTTAACTGAAGTCCCACTAAAAGATCTGTAAGCCATGGCAGGTTCTTAGGGACATTTTCAAAATAGAGAAAGATGCCCTGTTTTTGACAGCATGACATAATTCACACTCTAATTTTATTTAAGTTTGAGAATCTCTTAAATAACCAACAGCCGGTAAAGTCTGTGAAACCAAGTTCAAAAGCAATATAACTTTGTTTTCTTGTATTTCTGCCAATAAAAATCAATAAAACAAATCACTAGAAAAGTTTAACAGTTCTGTAGTGTTCACCAGACAGAAGCTATTTCTTTAATGTGTTTTTAATACAGACTTACTACAATCAGGGAGCACTCTGCAGCACAGAGGATGATGGCTTTGACCTTCATACATTTAATGTATAACATGCTCCTCAAGCCCTCTCATTTCACTCTCTACATGAAAACACATTATCATGAGGGTAAACCACTCACTTAGGCAAATTGCCTAAGTAATTCAAGTACTTCCAGGCAGAAAACTGTCTGGGTCTGCTCTGTTGCTCATTGAAGTCAGGGTCCTTCAATGAGAAGAGGAAAGAGGGGAAGATCAGACAGAACAAGAAGATTGTTTGAGAACTTATTTGATCTTTGAAGTGTTGTCTAGAAGACTTTATGAGACTGAGGTAATCTACAAAGCTTCAGAAACACTGAGCTGAACAATTTAACAGGTCTTGAAAAAATGAATTCTTGCTGACTGTGTAAATTTTTTTAACTTTTCATGTTGTAATAATTCACTTAGTACAGTACAAATGTAGGGGGAAAAAAACCCCACAAATTACACTTAATGACACCCACAATAAAGAGATATTGAAAAATATGCTTTTATAATAGGAATGTTTTGTAATAGGCATATAACATATGATACATTATGTGGGGTAATTACAAATGACATAAAAAATATTAAATAGTGCACAGACTTTAGGAGGATTTGCTTCTTTACACAAAATGCATTGTGTTCTTTGTTAAATCTGTGTAGAGATTATGTATCCCAAGTTACAAAGTACAGGGAGGAATAGGAGTGTCTAGCCAATCCAAACCTCTTGCACACAGACAGAGTGTTTGTTAAGAAGCAAGAAAATAAACACACAAACCCTTATTTGATTTATTGGGGTCTTTTGCATAAGAGGATACTCTCACGAAGAACTGGAGCTCTTGAACTGTCAGTGTCTGAATGATGATGGAGTCTTCACTCAAAGGTCCTGGACTGGGCTGTGAATTCTTGTACTTGATCTGAGCACCAGTCACACCTGAGCATGTGGGACCAGTGTAGTTGATTATCTTGGGACTACACAGAAAGTATATCCCAGTTCTCTTAACTGTGAACAAAGATTGTCCTAAATTATTTTTCCTGCATCTGCAGGACCAGGTTCTACTGACTACTTAAAATCATGTGCATTTTGGTGAGTCCTGCAGAAAATGCTTGGAGCATCACTGGACGGCCAGGCTCTCCGCCCAGGACACCAACCATGTGTACTTTCAGATGGTGTTTACCCACCAGCTTCACACAGCAGGGATCTCTGAAATCTGTGTCTGGAGACTCCCACAATGATACACGAAACTTCTTGGGCAGTACATCACCTCGCCTGCACTTAGCCTATAGGCAGAGGCAGGCTGGGGAATTTCAGAAACATGAAAAGTTTGCTATGAATCTGTATTTAATTAAATGCATTCAGGTAAGTTGTGTTCCCCTAGCAGATTGCAGTCATTGAAATCCAATGGAAAATAAATCAATATTTGTCAGCCTTTAGCTCAGGATACAAATGTCAAGGTCAAGGACTTTTTAACTGACTTGTTAACAGCCAACTGTACATTTCACCATAACCTATGTGCTTCTAAGACTTATGTGTCCCACAAGGGCTATTCCTTAATTGCTAAGTGCACAACATGTATGCTGAGCTGTTGCATTATCTGTCTCCAAAATTAAAATATGATCACCACTAGCAAGTATAGATTTTCCATTACAGTTTCTTATCACAGAATCACAAATGGGTCAGGTTGGAAGGGACCACAGTAGGTCATCTGGTCCAGCCTCCCTTCTCAAGCAGGGCCATCTCAGAGCACATGGCACAGGATTGTGTCCATTCAATTCTTGAATATGTCCAGTAAGGAAGACTTCACAAACTCTATGGGCAATCTGTTCCAGTGCTCAGTCACTCACAGTAGTGAAGAATTTCTCCCTCATATTCAGGTGGAACTTCCTGTGCATCGGTTTGTGTTCAGTGCCTCTTGTCCTCTGGCTCGGCACCACCGAGCAGAGCCTGGCTCCATCCTCTGACACCCTCCCTTCAGACAGTGATAGACATTGATGAGGTCGTCTCTCAGTTGTCTCTTCCCGAGCCTGAACATGCCCAGCTCCCTTTCCTTGTAGGAGAGGTGTTACAGTCCCTTAATCATCTTTGTTTTCCTCCACTGGACCTGGTCCAGGAGCTCCGTGTCTCTCTTGCCTGAGGAGCCCGGAACTGGACACAGCACTCCAGATGAGCCTCACCAGGGCTGAGTAGAGGGCATGATCAGAGCAAAACACAGCTGTCAGTGCGTTGACTTCAATTATAAATTGAAAGGGACAATATCCAAGCTAGAATGAAGGAATAAAATGAAGGAGCATAGACATCCAAATCAATAAAATGAAGAAGTCTGGCAACCCAAATTAAAAATTAGGAAGTTCCAGAATTCTCTAAATTTTAGGGGATTTGTTTACAATCTGTGAGATTTTAAAAATAACTGTTGGGTTTTTCTGTACACCCTGGCTGGGTCTCATAAGAATTTGTGAAGCAGAGACCCTGCTGTTCCTGTAATTTCCCAGACCTCAGAGCATCAAGAAGCAAAATATTATGTAATTCACATTCAAACAAGAAGAACTGGCAGAACTAAAAAATTGCCCATGAGAAAAATTTTGGAATGTGTGTCCCTCTGTACCAGTAACTGCATCCATCTGCAGCCACCATTCCAACCCTCACAGGGATAGATGACTGTATCTGGAAATACGCACGTGCAGGATCCTGGTAGCTGGTAGCCACCATTAAAAATCGCATTTCCTCCTCAGTTCTGAGAAAACTGCAAGAGGTATCCAGGTTTGTGTCAGATATTTTTCTTTTAGCTTGTATTCTTAGCTGTGAAGAAGGAAACACATGTTATTGCCCCTTGAACTGCTATTCATAAATCAGATTGTTTATGTCTTTCTACCAGTAGGACAAACTATCCCTGAAATGTTAAGCACTTAATAAAGTGAGAAAATTATAGAAATTGTCCAGTAATTTGTGTTACAGACAAATATAATCTGATAATAGGCACATTTGGAGAGTCTCAAATTTGACAAGGATGCTTCAAAAGCACCTGTATTTATAGTCTTGAATATTGTGGCACTACATACATCTTTATGAATCCACTGGAATTTTTTCACTTTATGACCATTACCAGTCTTTACAGTGGAGTTTGTATGAGTAGTTGGCAGGATTCCATGGCAGAATTTTATCCTTTATTGTTAAAGTTAGATTTCATTTGGTATAGAGGAAAGCAGGGAAAGGAAGTAAGCCTTACATGTCTCCTTTCAGGAGCATAAACATTTAAATTTATACTTGTAATGCAGTCTGTGTTTAACACACTACTCCAAACTAATTCAATAGAGGGTCAGCAGCAGTTTCAGAGTGGGGGCGGCCCCTGAAGCCATGAGTGGTAAAGCTCTTGTGGGGAAGAGTGAGAAGGACATGGGAACGTATCCTTTCAGCCAGCCCCAAGGGCAGTTTTGGGTAACAACTGAGTGGCAGTGCCAAAAAACCAGGAATAAAACAAGATGCAAGTGAACAAGAAATAAGGAAAGTAAATGGCTACAGCGAGAACAATTTACTTCTCTGCAGATCCATTTCAAACCCTTTTTTTGGATGAAAAGCGTTACCGTGAACTCTTCACTTATTTATTGCACCAATTTAAACAACCTTAACAGAAGGTCAAGAGTACATCAGATTGCTGTGGGCCTTTTGTTTCCAGTCTGGTGTCTCATTTCCCTCAAAGATCACTCTCCTAAAGCCTACACAGCAATGGAGCTGAAAGGAGGAGGAGGTGAAACTGGAAACAGAAAGATTGGTAAAGAATTGGGATTTTTTGTGATCCCACAAAAATTCACACACTGTTCTACAGAGATCTCCACTGTGGCTTAAAATCTATAGAAACAACAGGTCTTCTACAAACCATTCCCTGTTGCATTTGCTTAGTAATTATCCTTTTTCCACAGCTGCACTAGTGCCTGGCTGGCCATTAATGAAGTAGAGTTGACCTCTGACATTAGTCCCACACTCTACCGACTGTCTTTTCTCTTACCCTCCCAGGGCAGGACTCAAGATTTACAGTGTGAGACAGCTATTGGTAAGTTTGTTTCAAGAGTTCACTTCTTTGCAAGGCAAACATTTAAAACAACATTTTGAACAGTTTTTGCTATCTTTTTGAAAAGACAAGAAAACAGTTGTTCAGTGAATACTCATGTCAGCAAAAGCAATTCCATCTGAACTCTGTTTGAATAACTCAAAGTTATTTCCTAATAGTACAAATTATTTAAAATGAATAACAAAATAACTTGTAATATAGTCAGGAAAAGTTTATTTGAAAATGGCTTCCAAGTGTCCTGAGACTTGCACCTTAAATGGCTACAGCTTTCCAAAGTAATTCTTCAGCAGCTGAAGCGCTTTTGACTCCAGACTAAAGACCACCTTCTTTTAAGCACATGTTCTAGTTCACTCTGGCTTTGGTGGGATTGTTGTGCTCAGTGTCAGGCATGTCCTGAACTGCTGCGGTAAATCAGGCCACAAAGAGGAGGTCACTTCACTGTGCACTTGCTAAAGAAGAAGGCCTTTCACAATCTGACTTCTTTGCCATGTTTTTACTTAAAGCTTATTGGCATTGGCAAAAATCTTTATATAAAAATATTGCACTTATGTACGAATGTGTCCCCCAGACTTTGTGTAACATCACAAGTCTACTATCAGATGTCTTCTTACAGCACGGTGACACTCACTTTCAACTAGGATTAATCAAATCTAATGTCTAAAGGTGTGTATAGGCATTTACATAAGATTTTCAACTTTACTGAAACGAGTTTATCTAACAGAAAACACAGACACACACAGAAGTCTGGAAATAATGTTCCTATTTAAGTGTCAGATACAGATTTTATTTTGTTTATGATTTAAACACTTTTACGCTGAAATCTCCATTAGCTGTATTTCAGTGTCCTAAGATGCTCTATTAGCTGAACAAGTGTGTTGTCCCCAAACATCAATAAACTTTTCTGAATGTTGTCTTGCTTACCACAGCTTCTTTAAACATGCTATTAAAACAAGATTCCATATTGCACAGTGTTTTATTAGTGCTATAAGTCAACAAAACTTTAAGTGTATGACTAATCATATAATAACTAGTACTATTTCCACTTCTCATGTTGTTGCAGTATACTATTGAGTGACACTGATCTCTTTCTATGACTTAGACATATTTACATAAAATACCTCTTTTAGCTGTAGTACTTCTTAAGTGTTTATATTCTAAGTCATGAAAAGATTTGTGAAATGAGAAAGAAAAAGTCATGAAAAGAGAACTCTGGGTTTTCAGGTTTTTGAAAGGTTTTGTAATTCTATAGCTTTCTCCACCTTTATTGTGTGATAGTGAGTTTCATCTGGGAACTTTATAAAAATGTGCAATATTTTGTCCCATTGCAGCAATTTAGCCAGAATTTCTATCACAAACATATCCACAAAAAATTGGTTTACAGTAGACTATAAAAATGGGGTAACTGTGCACTGAAAATGCCCTGTGTTGATTTGTTTCAATCTGTTATTTGTTTGCATTTTGTAGCAGGTATAGGCAACATTGAAAACAGATGTCTGTTTTATTTCAGAATAGGAAGGGAAGACAACAGGTCTGCAAATGCAATTCACCCCACAGATGTGGGACACTCATCTGTTTTCTGTAGCTACTGCTAGAATCATCCTCATCAAGACTGAATGACAAGGCGATAAAAGATTTCCCTGTAAAAGTGCTGAAAGGTTAAAAGCTACAAAACATACAGAATGCCCTAGGAAGATTGCAGGAGATACCAATGCCTTTTCAGTACTGTGCACAGAAAGAGCAAGGCTGTGTTCACTCAGGATGTGCACCTGGACGTCTGTGCATATGGAAGACTAAACTAGTACAAATCTTTTAGTGTATAGACATTATATATTATGTATATGTAAATAATTTAATATATATATGAGTGTATATGTCAGTCAGAGAGGCAAGGGGCAACAGCAGTGACAGCAGAAACAACAGTGACAACAGATGTGGCTACAGTAATTTCTGGGGGCTGAACACTAGAATGAGCTGGGCAGGGGGTTCCCAGAGTCAGGAAAACATGAGCAAGAGCTGAGACCCTCCAGGAACTGTCACCTTTTGCAAGCTGCATTTCATTAAAGGCAATTTATTTCCATTTAAGTTTACTTCTTCTTGAAAAGAAATGTGTTGAAATTAAATGAACTGGTTTTGAGTTGAAATTACAGAATCGGAGAACCACAGAACGGTTTGGATTGAAAGGGACCATAAAGGTCATCCAGTTCCAATTTCTCCCACCATGGGCAGGAACATCTCCCACTAGATCAGGTTGCTCAGAGTCCCATTCAATCTGGCACTGAACACCTCCAGGGATGGGGCATCCACAACTTGTCCGGGCATCCTGTGCCAGGGCGTCACCACCGTCACAGTAAAGAATTTCATCCTAATTTACTTCTAACTTAGATTAGAGTTGCTCTAATCTAAACCTACACTCTCAGTTTAAAGCTGTTTCCCCTCATTCTATCATTACATGCCCTTGTCTAAAGTCCCTCTCCAGCTTTCTGGCAATCCCCCTTTGTGTACTGGAAGGCTGCTCTAAGGTCACCCCAGAGCCTTCCCTTTCCAGGCTTTTTCCAAACTCTCTCAGCCTGCCTTCACAAGAGAATTGCACCGGTCCTCTGATCATCTTTGTGAGCCTCCTCTGGACTCAGTTCAGCAGGTCCACAACCTTATGTGAGGGGACTTAAGAGCTGGAGACAGTACTCCAATGAGTTCTCACAAGAGCAGAGTACAAAAAGGAAAAAACAGAAAAAAATAAAGTAAAAGAAAAAAAATGTCCTAACTGAGATATCGTAGTTCTTGTAATTTAATAGTCGAGCCCTAATGATTTACATGTGTTTTGGTGATTGAATAAGTAGGTTAAATCATGCAACAGGGGCATGATATATGAATAAAGGTCATTGCAGCAGTTCTCCCACACACTGGTTGTCAGAGTGATTAAAATGACAAGTTAACAAGTTCAGAAGGTCCTGCACTGAAAAGTGTAACTTTACCTGAACTCTTCGCTGTAGCCATATAGAGAGAAAAATATGACACGTGAGGACACTGGACCTAGTGACCAGCATAAGGATGATAAACTAAGCTGAAGGCATCATGACCCAGGGGATCATGGTTCAAAGGTTAAACTTTTCAGGTCCTAAACTGGCCTTTAAAAACAGCCACAGCTTGTTTTTTGCTTCTGCTGTTGAGCAAGGACTATGATTTGGTGTGAATGCTCCTCTGCCCGCCCTTCTTTTATGCAGGGCCAGAGACAGGAACCATGGGTGCAGGAAGAAGTGGAGGGTCTTCATTGTGAGCCTTGCCCCAACTGCTCCCTCCACTCCCTGCATTTAGACCCTCTGCTGCATCCTTGAGAGAATATTTCTGACTGGGGACTGAAAATTTAATTTAGAAAGCAATAGTCAGAGTCAAAATGGAGCAGATGGGCCTGGACACCTGATTTGGGTTCTCATTTGCATTTTCTAGGACAAGAGTTTAGAGACAAGGGGAACACATCTGCCTCCTGCATAAGCAGAGAGCCGTATTTAGTACTGCCTGAGGATTCTGGCTGAAATGTAAGCTCCCACACAGATTTTGTTAATTTGGTCATGTTCGTTTAAGGTAAAGAAAGAAGGAAAAAATAAAGGGTTTATGTGAAACACAAAGCAGTGGCTTACATAAATTACTTTTGCTCCAAAGCCATGTTATAGTCCTGCCCTGATCTTCTTTGGCTGAGAATAAAGACGTGGAGACAACATCTGTATTTTTTATTGTGTGTCCTACCTTTCTGAAGACGGGTGCTAACACAAACCACTTCACTGGCACTAAAACAATGATATATCTCCCAGAACGTTTTCTTACAGGGCCTACCACAACATAACACATTCAAAACAAGTGTGAGAGGATCACATCTGCCCAAAGTCTTAGTGGGAGTCAGATATGTAGCTTTACTACAAATAGATAGGAGCTGGTCTGCCTTTAGGTCAACATCTCCCTAAGAGCAGAATAAGAATTTACTAACAAATATGAGGGCTAACGTTTGCTTAGAAAATTGTATGTCCAGAAGAGCAGCTTTCCCCAGTATGGTGGGTTTTTGGACTTAGAAGTTGGAGGAAGTAATGTCACATCTTTTCTGAAATAATGGATGACATTTTAGTAGTGTGGCAAGATTGATTCAGGGTGCTGATCTGTTGATCCTTCCAGGGTCAGTTTGTTTTCTAAATAAATTCATGTATTTTCTAAATGGAATATATCCCCTTTTGCCAAGGTTTTCCACTCACAGGCAATCCATCAACTTTGACAGACTTTTTTTTTAAAGGAATGGCTTTTATTTCAAAACAACCAGGTAGTTATATCTTCCTCAAAATAGTGTAGTGTTCCCTGTGTGTTTCTTCATGAGATTTCTCAAGAAGATATTAGTCTAAAAAAATCAGCCCTCCCAGAGAGAGATGGGGAACTGGTACTTTCCTTTCATTTAGTATTACAAAATGTGGAGTGGCACCTGAGCACTCAAACCAAGATCTCTGAAGACCTCAGAGTACAGGCAGACAGGCAGAAAGAGAGGAGCAACTGACCTTGCTGAAAAATGTAATGGGGTAACTGTGAAAATAATGTATGATCTTTTCATCTTAATTTCAAACATCTGGCTTTTTTTTCTTTATCATTGATGTTCCCTCTATACATCTACAGGTTTTTTTATAGATAAGGTATTTTACCTCTATGTGCCTTAACTTTATGTATGTCTGTGTCCATGTACATACATACATGCATAAGACACAACCTGTATATATAGAGGCATCTTGATCTTCTGTGCTCTCTCATTAGTCAAGAGAAAATTCCTCTACTGATGCCAATTGACACTGGCAGCCAATACACTTCTTATTGTCTGCCATTTTTTGGATTCAAATATATTTAAAGATGAATGGTACGAATTAAGGTAATGGAAGCAAACAGATTTACTGCATTTTCTTGAAACAAAGGTGAAGTTACAAGAAAGTTGCTGGTCAAAGGCCATATATTGACATATACAATATGTTACTTACATATATGTTATATTTACTTATGTTAAATGTTACAGAAGAAAACGATTCTTTGCTATTTGACAGACATTAACTCTCATTTCAATTTCAACATTTGTTTAAACACTGTAGGACTGCAGTAAATCTCAAAGCATTTAAGTCCTTTCTTTTAATTAAAAAAACTTAGGCCTAATTAAGTGAATAAATGAAAATAATCATTGGCTAAAATACTTTTTTTGTTGGAGTCAGTAGCAAAACTTCCATCCAATTTCAGACATTTGGTAAATTATTTTATACAGCTACACAGAAGAAACTTAAATAACTTACATATCTCTTACATAGTGTTGTGGTTAACAGAAAAGTGTATATAGAAATATCCATTCACAGCTAATATATCTTGAAGCAAGATTATCTTCAGGTAGCATATGTGTCCATTTTTAATATCTAAATAAATGGAATTTCTACTAAGGCAGATAAGGCATTAAAATGGTGTCTTCTGAAAATTTTTTTTTCTTTCTCTCAGACCAAGAAATACATTCCACTGGCTATTTTGGGAGAAAAATGTTATGAGTCCAATTCCGATTTTTAAAAATGTAAGTTGTATTAGGAAAAGGGCTGGGTGTGCAATTATACCTGTATATGTAAACAGATAGATTGCACCCATATACAAATTTTCACACCAGAAGAATCAACACTCACTACCGATTTTCAAGTCGCCTTTCTTTGACTTTCTTTCTGTTTTCCTTCCCTTCCAGTCTGCTTTTGCACACAAGCTGGTGCACTATATATAGCTCTGAACTTGAGTGAGGTTTTTAAAAACAGTTCTCCTACCTAGTTTTGCTGCCAGCAGCTCCAAGTGTAGGGCTTGTTGTAGTCAGGGGCTTTCAAGGGCTTTGAGGGCAGGTACGGAGCAGAGACTGAGGCTCAGGTGAATGTAGGGAAAGGAATCATAGTCACCAGATGGTTTGGGTTGGATGGCATCTTAAAGATCATGTAGTTCCAACACCCCTGCCATGGATAGGGACACCTCCCCCTAGATAGGTGACTTAGAGCCCCCTGTCCAGACTGGTCTTGATTTATTTCCAGGGATGGGAAGTCTACAGCCTGTCTGGGCAATCTGTTCCAGTGCCTCACCACCTTCACAGTATAGAATTACTTCCTAATATCTAATCCAAACATACTTTCCTTTAGCTTAAGGCCATTTCCCCTTGTCCTACCACTATAGGCCCATGTGAGAAGTGGGCCTCCCCAACCTTCCCGTAAGTCCTCTTTACATACTGGAAGGACACTCTAAGGTCTCCCCAGAGCCTTCTCTTCTCCAGGCGGAACAGTCCCAACTCTCTCAGCCTGTCTTCATAGAAGAGGTGCTCCAGGCCTCCGATCAGCTTAGTGGTCTGCTCTGGACTAGTTCCAGCAGGTCCATGTATTACTTACACTGGGGACCCCAGAGCT
>VZRQ01009988.1:658-30924 GCA_013397975.1 Machaerirhynchus nigripectus
CAAAGAAGGGCCAAAGAAGGAGCAAAAAGGCAAAAAAAGGCGGCCTGGCTCTTTATTCAGTCAGTTATATATCTTTTTAGAGACGACCATGGATTGGAGGATGGGGTTACCACCTCTCAATGACACTGGTCAGACCAAAAGTCTATCACAATTCTCCGCCTTAGAAAAAGGAACGAAAATAATAAAGACCGGTGGGTAAACATGCCTTATGTTTACAGAAAATTCATGAGAAACTCTATTACAGGAATGAAAACATAGAAAGACTGCAAAACTCAGGGTGATACAGGTAAGCACGAGTTAACTATTAAGAGTCAGCAAATATTAATCACAAGCCTAAAAAGCAGGATGCGCCTTAGCCTTGTCAAGATGAGAGAAACAGGATGCACCTGGTCAAGATAAGAGGAATAGAACCTGTTGAAAACAGCACAGAAACTGCTAAATCAGCCAACGAAGGACTGCACATGCTTCAGAAAGGAAGGTGAAAAGTGAATTGTGAGGAAGACCACTAGCGTACACCAGAATGAGCCCTGAGGAAGATGCGGAGCTTTGCTCAGTGCAACCACCAGAGTACACTGTGCTTGCGCGTCACATATGCTAATGCTATTAATGACTTCTGAGGAGTAATTTGTATAACCATTCCCATCCCAAGGAATGTAATGAATATTCATGAAATGTAACCATATACTGTGCTGTGTAGAGTGCTCTGTGTGTGTGTTAGAAGGAGCGATCCCCCACGCACCCAGCGCTGAATAAAGCAAATGCCCGCTTCTTTGACTCTGTCTCTGAAGTGTCTCTAGGCTCGGTTTGGAGTGGTTCAATGAGGACTGAATCTGACTCTTGTTAACAAAACTTTCCTGTTTGAATGATCTTTAGATTGGTATGTGCAGTCCAGCTCCTCCTTTCAATTCAATAATAAAATAATTTCATGCAAGATATGAATGCTATAGGGTTCCCCAGTATGCAACACTTAGACACTCACAAATACTGTTAATGTGAATGTGTTTGCATGCATAGATAGAAGACCTTTTAAACCCTCAACACTATTTTAATTGTTAAGCTGCAATCTTAAAGCAATTAAAAAAACATACTAAGCAATGGGAAAGTATTTCTTTCTGAATAATCCTAGAGCATAAGTGGTATTTCACTTCATAACTCCTCCAAGCATGTTACAAGGATGACTGGACTATGCCTCATGATGCTGTTGTTGAAGACTGGAGAGAAAAGAAAACAAGCAGTAATTTTGGGATCAGGAAAGTCCAAGGGTAGCACTGGTGAATGTGACAGCCAGCTGTGTACCTACTTAAACTCACAGTGTTACCAACATTCTAAATATCCATCATTTATTTCCCTTTGGGGCAGTCATATGCAAATATGATTATAATCTTAATGACAACTCAACAGAATTGATTAAACAATAATATATCTGATTGAGTATCACAATTGCTCTAGCTAGCTAAAATAAAAATTAGCTTGCAAGCTCATATCTTGGAGGGGTGGGGAAGCTACATTACTTGTGAAAAGCATTAGCATTAAGCAGTTTGCAAATTTGAAATCAGAAGAAAACTGACCTGTGACACTGTAGGACTTCTGACAAAAAGATAAAACCAAAAAATAAAAAAGGAAAGAAATGGAAGTATTTCAATAAAATTATGTTTTCTTCCCCATTTTACCTCTCCAAAACTAAAGCAGGTGGAACCATTGACACTTTCCACAGGACTGATGAGGCTCCACAAAGGTCTATGGGATGTATATCAGACCAGGCACGGAAAAGGATAAGACACAGAGGGTTACAGCAGTGTTCTTCTCTTTGCTCTCTGGTGCTCTTTCAGTATCTTTTGCCTCTACTAGCATCTGAAATCCTTATAACTCTCTATTAAAGAGTGAGCTTAGCATTTTCTTTTTTCTGATTGCGGTATCTGGAGTGCAAGGGCAACATGCAGCCTTCGCAAAGCAGGAGGGAGGGAAGGAAAGAGATGGGAAGGGGGAGGTAAACTCTAAAATGATTCCCTAACAAAGATAGAAAATTCAAAATCTAATGATTGCTTTACCTACCCTAGTTCAGTAGCAATTTGTGTCACTTGGATTTTACTTCTTTTGTCATTGTCTTTTGCCTTCACTGGTTTTCCCTGATGCCCCCATAAATCTTTAAACCCTGAAGCTAAAAGAGGCTGCTTTGTGCACCAGCTTCAATAATGATTTTGCTAGAGAGTATAATAAAGTCTAGTCAGATAACAAGGAAATTAATCTAAGGTACCCTGCCAAGAGCTCCCATTGCCGTATCAGGCATCAATTCAATCAACCCTTGAGAGCATCACATGAATGAACATCAAAACCTCTCTGGCATGTTAATGCATCAGTTGCCTTATTGTCAATGATATTCCTTATTGCCATGATATTCCAAGTAAAGTTACTTGTCATGGTATCTTGGGAATTCAGCCTCTTCCAACTTCAAGTCTGAAGACAATTTGACACAGGCTTAGAAGGCGGCAGGGTTCAGGAGAGGGGATGTGACAGCCAAAAAAATGTGGGCACAGCTTCTTTAAACATAGCTTTGACCTCCTGCTAGATGCACAGTCCAACCCTACCCAGTCTGGGCACACTGCCTCCCTCTTGCATCCCAGTGCATGGTGATGCACTGCCCCAGGTCAGGCCCGGGGTTTCCCCTGTGCAGGACTGGAATTTGTGTTTGAAAAAATCAAAAAGTGTCAAATCTTGGCCTCAAGCAATACAAATAAACTGGTTCTGAGCTGCTAGATATGAACGGCTTTCTGCTCTGGGGCTATCAGGGAGCCTGATGACAAGAACACCACATCTTATTCCAGGCTATACCATATGTTTTTACTGTGACTAGGGTCTTTTTCTTCATCCTAGGGGCACCCTTATCCCTGGCACAGCTTCTTGCTGTCTTATCTAACAAGGTTTTAAATTCATTGCAGAGAAGTTATTCTCTCCTAATATGTTCATAGAGTGCCTGGCACAATAGGGACCTAGTATCAGTTGGGATCTTTACTTTCTGCTGTGATAATAATTTTATGAGCAGACTTTCATTAAGATCCATTGCTACTTAAGAAACAGCTGCACTGTCACTTTATAAGGCTGTTGACTGTTTTAACTCTCTGCTCCAGAAACAAGGTTTTAGTCTTCCCTGTAGAAATGGATATGGGTAAAAGAGGCGGAAGCATAAACAAAGGCAATTTTGCAATCAAATGGGAAAATTCAGAATCACAACATCTGAGACTGCCAGGAATTAAAGGATCTCACCTCTCTAGAGAGGTGCATTTGAATTCATCCGTCTTCATTTCACTGTTTTTCATTGTCTTTCAATGGACAAAGCACTCTCTCAACTAGCCCAGATCACAGCTAGTTAAGAGGGACATGGGTCCATTGAGGCTATTTAACATTGATATGGGAAACATTTATTACGACAAGTAACAAAACACAGGCAGCCTTTTCCTAACTTCCTTCTTCCCCCACCCCTTAAAATACAGAAGTCTGTAAGGATCGTCACAGAAATAGTAAGAAGGCAAGATCAAAAGTTGGAAGCTAAGTTGTCCGTTCCATCCCCCCACCCCTTATCCTAAGGGAGTGTGAGGGCTCTCTGGGACCTCACCTGAAGATTTGCCATGGATATCCCTTGCACGTCGCTGTCAGTTTCTGGCCTTGTCACCTGCAAAAGGCTTCTGCAAATACAGATAGCTAAAACATTCCAGTTCCTCTGTATTCTCTGATTAACCAGCTGCCTCCAGGAGTGACTGCAGTCAGTATTTATCAGAGGGATTTTAGATAAGGCAAGAATCTGTCAAGGGTGATAGGCTGCTAGAAGTCATGAAAAGGAGCAGAATGATAGTCCCAGGTGGTGAAGAAAACTGTGGTGTTCATCCCAATACTATGGTACACTACCATTTTCATTATCTTGTACACATTTTTGGGAAATTACTTTAGGTCAGTTCCCAGTCTGTGAAGATACAGTAATGTGCACCAACAAATGCAGTTTCCTTTACAACAGACAAGTCAAGCTATTGTAAACCTATGGTGAAACACGGGGAGTGGCGGGGGGGGAGGGAGGTGTGTGAGTGGATGTGGGTGTGTGAGTGGATGTGGGTGTATGTGAAAGTCTGTAGTAAAGTATTGTCTTGCTGGTAACTTAGCTTTTTAAAGGTTGCCTGGACTTTACAGAGCTTTTTATAAGGTACTGGCAGAGAAAGAAATTATGGAGAGCAGTAAATCGTGATAATCACTTGGGGGAAAAAATTAAAAACCTAATTACTTAAAAGCTGGAGTCAATTGTATTAGTGACACCTTAGTAATGTTCTGCGTAAGGGCTTCACTGTCCTTAATTTTTCATCTACAAGGAATAGCAATAATGATCTTGTTACATCAGGAGAGTTGTTCCAGATCTCAGGTTTCTCTAACCAGAGCAAAGCATGTTGAAAGCACAGTAGCCTGGATTCCTCACATCCTTGTCCCATTTAACAAACAGAGAAGTGGAAGCAAGGGCAACTGAGTCATCCCAAACCAGGCCAGAGAGATGTGACAAGCTCCCTTCTCAGAACTGGGTTTCCTGCTCAGCTAATCCACAGAGGAGTGAGCGTGTGTGTCTGTGTGTGTGTGTCTCTGTGCAGCTGAGAGTGGAGGGTAGCTGGAGTGAGAGGTCCAGGGAAACTTGGAGCAGCTAGTGCCAAAGAAATCTCATTCTGGGAGCTGATAGCCTTATGATATCATGAGGTGATATACAGCTGTTGCCTGGTGAGCCCATTCTGGCACTGGTTAGCAATTGCTGCCAAAGGGTGCAGCAGCTGCTGGTCTGACTTCCAGATGGGAAGTGAAGAAAAGGACTTGTGAGCAGCATAGAGGAAACGTCGTAGCTGTGGATGGGACAGAGGAATCTGAAAACAAGGGGCAGACATGGGAAGAAAAGCAGAAAGAGAACAAAGTTGAACAGGTGTAATGGACATAAGAAGCCTGAAACTTGACAAAGAGGAATGAAGTTATTCTTCTATGTGTAAATTCATCTAAAGGTAGCCTAAAGGTATCCTAAGGTAGTACACCTAAAGGTAGCTAAAGGTAGCCTAAAGGTATCAGTCCACAGAGTTCCTTCTATGAAATATGTAACCTGATGTAGACCTTGCTCAGAAATCCAGGGAAACAAATTCATATGTTCATCTTTCCAAGGACACTTATGAACATGTCAGGATCACAGATGAGCAAAGGGGTTAAGGACCATGGTCAGATTAAGTGAAAGCTCAAAAGAACAGTCAGTTTAAGACTATCCTAAACCTTGATCTAGCATCCAGTGATTAAGACCATAAGAAAGGGATTACAGGGCCAGCCCACCTGTGACAGGACAAGGAGAAACCAGATGTTTGTCCCTGGCAAGAGAAACTAGGAAAGGTGGTGTATTTTTTAGGGAGAGCCCTATTTTTTTGCAGCCTGCTCTCCTCATGTTGTTCCCAGCAGGTACAATGGTTGGATAAGGAAAATTTGAGTGTATGTTTCTACTTGTCTGTCTTGGTTTGAAAGACAGAGTGTCTGCTAAGGAAGGCAGGAGCCTCCCTTGGAATGGGAAATGCAACTCCCTTCCCTCCGAATTATTATAAATTTGAAATTGAGGGGCTTTCAGGCAAAAATATGAAGAATAGGGATGAGCAATAACACAGAAGCAGTGGTTTAACCTGACAGAGTCAGGGTACAACCTGACACCCTGGTGGGCAGGAGGGTGGGAGCAGTCCGATTAGGTGATAGCTGCAGCTCTCTTTGAAGTGGTTCTGTTGAAGCGGGGATCTTGTAGAAAAGGTCTGGTCCGCCTCGGAAAGTCCAGTTGTGGTTGTGTAGCTCTTGTCCTCTGGGAATCCAGTGGAAAAAGGCTGCTTGTGCTGTTCCAAACCCCAGACTATATCCAGGTGGGAATGCTTGGCTCCTTCCCCCTCGGCAGAGCATCTCACAATGGGATGGTGAGTCATGAGGCAAGGCATTGATGGGCCCATTAACAGGAGATAGTCCAGGACCGAGTTATCTATGAGTCATGAGGCAAGGCATTGATGGGCCCATTAACAGAATGGAGGGAGGAGGCAAGGAACATTGCTACACCTGGTTTCAACAGCTCATGAAGATGGTAATAGAATACACTGTAACCCAGGACACTCTCTCATTTAGTATCTCTTAATGTTAGAAGAATCACAGGAAGACAGGCTGAGAAGGAAATCTTGAATCAGGTAGCGAAGTGAGCTTCAACAGCAGTGGTGGCTACAGTAAGCCCTGGGGGCTGAGCACTAAAATGGGCTGGGTAGGAGGCTCCCAGAGTCAGAGAAACATGAGCAAAACCTGAGGTACCCACAGGAACCCACAGCGGTCAAGAGTGAGGCTTGAGCATTGTGTGGGGGTTGCCAGGAGCAACCGTGACAGATCTAAACAGCTCCTGGGAGCACAAGGGAGAAGGGTGTGTGGTGCAGTAGTTTGTGAGGAAAGATTCCTCTCCTTAAGAAGGTCAACGTTGTTGCAGAACCAGAGAGCAATGTATAAGAGCAGAAGTTAATACTGAGGGGAATAAGTAGTCTGAGTTCCAAACATTATGGTTATGACGTGCTGGAGAGCTTGTTCCCCAATGGCTGTTGGAGTTGCTGCACCAGTGATATTGGAGGCTTCTCCCCAACCAGTAGATGTAGCTATGCAGCTCTCTGGTTGTAAAGAGTACCTGGTGCCTGTCTGGGAAGCTGGGACTAAGAGTCTTCTCTGCAGAAAGTGTGTCTCTGTCGAGGAGCTGTATCACCAGGTCAAGGAGTTACATGAGGAAGTAAGTAGGCTGTATAGCTTTCAGGAGGATGAGAAAAGAGATAGATACGGTATTTTCAGAGACCCTACAGAATCAGGAGCCTCAACCCTTCTTTACACTGGAGATGTGGGTGGGCTCTGCACCATCTCACAAGAAGTCAATAGGAGGGAAGGCCGGCTAGAATGCTGCCATTCTCCAATCTCACTGCATACAAGGAGAAATTAATCAATGTATGTAAGTATAGGAAGGGAGGGTGTCAGGAGGAGGAAGCCAGGCTCTTCTCAGTGGTGCCAAACAATAAGACCAGAGGCAACAGTCAAAACTGATGCACGAGAAGCTCCACCTGAATATGAGGAAGAACTTCTTTACTGTGCAGGTGACCATACACTGGTCACCAGATTGCCCAGAGAGGATGTCGAGTATATCTCTCTGGAGATATTCAGGAACTGTCTGGATGCAATTCTGTGCAATGTGCTCTAGGATGACCCTGCTTGAGCAGGGAGGTTGGACCAGATGACTGCATTGATGGTCTCTTCCAACCTTACCCATTCTGTGATTTTGAGTTAATCCAACATCCCACTCAAGAGAGGGACTAGCTTGCCTTCTCTTAATATGTCAATACCTTTTTTCTATTGTCTTACCATAAACTTCCAATGCTTCCTGTGGAAAGTAAGTCCAGAAATTTGCTACTTGGTATGTGAACCCTTTTTTTACTCAGTTTTAAACTGATGTCCTACTTCTAATATATAGTCTAGTTCTCTAACTCTAGAACTGCAGGATTTCATAAAAGAGTGGTATGCATTCATTTTCTCCATCACTTTCCTGATTTGGCAAACCTGAGGAGTCTAGCATCTCTAAACTGAAGAGTCTTAGTCTCTTCAGTCTTTCCTCTCCAGGCAGTTCCTCAATTTCATTTAACTTTTTCACCCAAATCTAGCTGGATGCCAACAAAAGTTTTTCTTCAGATTTCCAGCTTATCTGCATTTCTTCCCAAAGTTGTTGGAAATTCCAAGAATTTTTCTCCTCTGGTCTAATTTACAAAGTCAGCTTTATTATAGCTACCTCTTTCTGCTGCCATTCTCCAATCTCACTGTAAAGAGCTGAGTAGGAGGTTGTTGCCCTCTTCTATAAGAAATATCCCAGAAGAGAGTCAATAGTCCTTATGAATTTTGAGCACAATCACCAGAGCCTGCAAACAAATGCTCAGCCTCAAGCTCCTCTCTCTGACTTTTTTCTCAGAGTTCAATTCTCCCCAAATCCAAGTCTTAATTGTAAATATCTCTCTATCGTCACTGGAAATGTTATGCAAAACATACAGTTTCTTCTTATCAAAATAAAAAAAATTACATGGAAGAAGGTGGAGACCTAGAGTTGACAAAAATGAAGACAGGAGGTAGAGAAAGAAGCATGGTGAGAAACATAGAGGACTGAGGAGGAAATAAAAGAAAGGGGAACTCAGGGTCAGACACACAGGTGGCTGCAAACATGAAAGACAGGAAGCCTGGGTCCCTTTGCTTGGGACCACACTTCCGTGCCAGAATGGCTATCAGGAACAGGAATCATGTCTGTCTTGGGAATTCACAAAGAAGGCAGAGAAGGTCACACATGATACTTGCCCACCTGATGCATCTCCTGGACAGTAGGCACCCGTCTATAGTGAAGAAAATCCAGGGATGGACATCAGCAAAGCATCTGGTTGGACTGAGTTCACAGATTCCTTTTAGTACTGGCAGATAGATAAATGATTCTCCCCATGTGCCGTATGACTGTGCAGACACTTCTCTGTTACTATTTGCCCCTTAGTTTATAGCTTTACTCCTTTACTTCTCCCATGGGAATTCCACTGTGTTGTTTTGGTAGTGTTTTTTGGCGATTTTTTTTTGGTTGGGTTGGGATTTTTACATTATAGACCCTCAGATTCAGTCCTTTTCTGTGTTGTAATGTAGTCAACTTGACAGGGAAAGCTTTAGACTCAATGAAGAGAAGATCAGGGAATCTTGGTGGGACTATTTAAGCAACAGGATGTCTTGGTCTTCTGCTAGGCAGAAGTGAGCTAGCACTGTGAGGTAGCAACAAATTCAATACAACAACTCAGGATTAATTAGACATGTCACTGCTAATCCCTAGATAAACAAGATGGAAGGAAACGTGTCAAAACAATAAAATACATATTAAAACATCTGTAAAGATAAACACTCATCCACAGTTAGCACTGATAAATGATGGAATGTTGTCAGTGAAGCGTGACCTGTCATATACCATGCAAAAACCAGATGCGTTGGAGATTTATGTCAGATTTGCTGGGGATTTCCAGACTTTGACAGAAAAAAAAAAAAAAAGAAAGCAGATCTGGAAGAAAAATATAATAAAAAATTACTTATTTCTAAATCCTAACCTTAATTTGGGGTTTTTAGTAACTTGTACTTTCCTTCTCTGCATCCACAGTGGGAAAGTGACAATTCAGCAGGGTGTTAATGAATTCTGTGAAACAGCTGTCACAGTCACTGAAGACCTTTGGAGGAATAAATTAATTACTCTCTTCAGAAAATACATGGAAAGAAGAGAAAGGTCTGAGAGGTGGAGAGGTAGGAACCTAAAAAGTCTAAGACAGCTTGAGGTCTAGGAGGCTCTGTAAAACACAGGGATACTCAGGCTCTCTAATCCTATGCTACTGATACTTTATCAGCTAACAAGACGTAAGTGAAACTCTGGCTAATAATGTTTTCTAGTATTATGCTTTCCAGAAGGGAAAGAGGAGTCTATAAGCTGTTTTGTAAAGATGCCCTCGGGTAGTCCACCATATGGTCTGGGAGAGTTGTGGGAGAGATGTGCTACAGACCAGGGCAGCTGAAGGCAGATGGTGGTTGGGACCAGAACCCAGGCTTTGCCTGATTTCCGAATTATATGTTTGGCGCCAGCAAGAGCTCAAAATCACAGAATGGGTGAGGTTGGAAGAGACCATCAGTGCAGTCATCTGGTCCAACCTCCCTGCTCAAGCAGGGTCATCCTGAGCACATTGCACAGAATTGCATCCAGACAGTTCCTGAATATCTCCAGAGAGATATACTCGACATCCTCTCTGGGCAATCTGGTGACCAGTGTATGGTCACCTGCACAGTAAAGAAGTTCTTCCTCATATTCAGGTGGAGCTTCTCGTGCATCAGTTTTGACTGTTGCCTCTGGCCTTATTGTTTGGCACCACTGAGAAGAGCCTGGCTTCCTCCTCCTGACACCCTCCCTTCCTATACTTACATACATTGATGAAGTCCCTTCTCAGTCATCTTCTCAAGGCTGAGGAGTCCCAACTGTTTGTTGCCTTCTGCTGAACCTGCTCCAGGAGCTCCATGTCACTCTTGTCCTGAGGGGCTCAGAACCAGACACAGCACTCCAGATGTGGCCGCACCAGGGCTGACTAAAGGGTCAGGATCACCTCTCTCCACCTGCTGGAAATGCTCTTCCTAAAGCACCCGAGGATGCCATTGGCCTTTTTGGCCACAAGGGCTCACTGCTGGTTCATGGACAGCTTGTTGTCCACCAGGACCCACAGGTCTTTCTCCGCAGAGCTGCTTTCCAGCAGTTTGGCCCCCAGCCTGTCCTGGTGCAGGACTCTGCATTTGTCTTTGTTGAACTTCAGACAGTTCTTCTCTGCCCAGCTCTCCAACCTGTTAAGATCCTTCTGAATGTCAGCACAACACTCTTGGGTATTGGCCACTCCTCCCAGCTTTGTGTCATCAGTGAACTTGCTGAGGAGGCATCTGCCCCTCCCCACAAGTCCCCACTTGATGAACAAGTTAAACAATACTGGACCCAATATTGACTCTTGGCAGGCACCACTATGGAGAGGCCTCCAGCTAGACCTTGTTCTACTGGATTATGTCCCTCTGGGATGTGCCATTCAGCCAGTTCTCAATCCACCTTGCTGTCTACTTATCCAGTCCACACTTCCTGAGTTTACCTGTGAGGATGTTGTGAGAGGCAGTGTCAAAAGCCCTGTTGAAGCTGAGGTAGGCAATAACACACTGCTCTCCCCTCCTCCATCCAGGTAGTTTTCTCATCATGGAAGGCCATCAGATTGGTCAAGCATGATTTGCCTTTCGTGAATCCATGCTGACTACTCCTGATCCCCTTCTTGTCATCCATGTGGATAGAGATGGCCTCCAGAATGAGGCACTCCATCACCCTTCCAGGGATTGAGTTAGGCCGACTGGCTGGTATTTCCCTGGATCCTCCTTGCCCCTTTTGAAGATTGAGGTGACATTTACTCTCTTCCAGTGCTAAGGCACCTCTCTGCAACATTTCAAAGATGACCATTAACAGCCGTGCTGTTGTGTCCATCAGCTCTCTAAGCACTTGTGGCTGTATCCCATCAGGACCCATGGACCTGCGGACATCAAAGCTGCCTATGTGTCCTGTAAAGCAATCCTTCTTAAGCAAGGGAAAGTCTTCCTTCCAATGTTCCTTTACCCTGGTCTCCTGGGTCAAAGATTCCTGAGGGCTGGCCGTGCCAGTGAAGACTGATGCAATGAGGGCATCCAGTTACTCTGCCTTCTCTGCATCCTTTTTTTACGAGGGTCCCCCCTCCATTTAGTAGTGGGTCCACATTTTCCTTAGTTTTCCTTTTGTTAATGATGTATTTGAAGAAGTCCTTCTTGTTATCCATGACATCTTTGGCCATATTTAGTTGCAGATGGGCCTTGGCCTTTCTTGTCTCATTTCTTGTTACTCTACCTCTTTATATTCATTCCAGGTGGCCTGTCCATACTTCCGACTCCTGTGTATTTCCCCTTTATGCTTGAGTAGTAACAGTAATTCTTTATTGATCCACACAGACCACTTGCTCCCTTTGCTGGTGCATCAGGATGTATCATTCCTGAACCTGGAGGATGCCGTCCTTGAATATCAACCAACTCTCCTAGATGCCTCTTCCCTGCAGAGCCTGTTCCTGTGGGATTCTTCCCAGGAGATCCCTGAAGAGTTTAAAGTTAGCTGTCTTGAAGTCCAGGTTCATAATCTTGCTTGCTGCCCTGTTTCTTCCTTGCTTGTACTGAACTCCACAGTCTCATGGTCACTATAGCCAAGGCTGCCCTCAGCCTTCACATCTGATAGAATCAATTAGGTTGGAAAAGACCTCTGAGATCATCAAGTCCAACCTATGACCGAACACCACGTCAATTAGATCATGTCTTTCCTTAAACACCTCCACCACCTCCCTGGGCAACTCATTCCAATATTTCATCACCCTTTCTGTGAAAAGAAATTCTTCCTAATGTTCAACCTAAACCTCCCCTTGCACAGCTTACAACTATATTCTTGTCCTATTTCTAGTTGCCTGAGAGAAGAGGCTGACCCCCACATGCCTACAACTTCCAACAAGGCCTTTCCTGTTTGTTAGTATAAGGTCAAGCAGCACACCATTCCTTCTGGGGTCTTCTCTACTTCTGTCAGGAAGTTGTCATCAGTGCTTGCCAGGAACATCTTAGACTGTTTGTGCTTCTCTGCGTTTCTTCTCCAGTAGACGTCAGGGTAGTTAAAGTCCCCCACAAAGACCAGTAACTGGAAAAAGAAGGTTGGTGGGGGGATTAGGGAATGTATGTCTGGTATTTTTTTCATTGCCTGATGGTTTTGAGCCTTGTTCAAGATGTTCCTAATAAGTAGGAAGTCTAGTAACTTACTTAGTTGTGTCACTCTAAATCTTACTAGGAATATAAGTGACCTACAGGTTTCTATGTTTTTGGGCATAAAGTCCATCAAAGATGAACCTCTCTTTCCTAGTTATAGCTTGAGAAATACCTGTTTGCAATCCTCTGAAACTGTTTCTTCCCAGCATTCATTAACAGAACATCAGTTTTCAGGAAAATAAAAGGTTTTTCTGCAATCTCCTATGAAATTTTCTAGATGTCTTACTTTTCTCTGTGCATCCGCCTGTTCAAGTCTGCATGTACTGTTCCAAAGAAGGTTATGCATCTATTGGTGTTTTAAGGCATAAACTCGGTATCTGATTATTTTCATCGCTTGGGTTCTCAACAATACCATTCCAAAAGAAACATCTCAAGGATAAATATTAATTACTTTCAATGTTACTTCGTATTTGACATGCTGCAGATAGTGCTTGTTTTAAGTAAGTGGAAACAGGTGTGCAACAATTGATTTAATTAAATTAAACAAGCAAGTAGGGAATGAACTACACATGGCTTTTTTCAAGGAGAGATACTGTAAACACTAATTAGGCAGCTGCAATTCAACAACTTAACAAAACTATTCCCTCTTCCTAATTTTATGACATGGAAGAAGTCCTGATGTTCTCAATCATGACTTTGTTATTTATACCTTGCTAAGTATAAAGAAGAGGTGCCCATAGCCAGGCCAGTATCTGGCCATATGCAGCCAGCTGAATTTTCATATCTAAGCCTTTCTGAATCCTGTAAAGATCCAAGAAGAATGATGTAGCATTGTTTTCACACTGCCTGTTAAGTCCCAAAAAAGTCAGTGATTGTCTAAGTGAATGATTTTCAGAACTAATTAGCAAAAATAACCCTCCATTCCCCTTCTGGCTAAAATTAACTCCTTTTATGTAAAATAAGGGATGGCTAGTATCTTTCCAGTGCTGATTCACCATGTAAGACTACTGTAATTTTGTGTGTAATGAATAAAAAATACTTAGAAAGGAGAGAAATGGATTTGCAAATTTTTACAAATGTCCGAGTATTTATTTCTGGTCTTAGTCCTGATTAGCATTTGTCTTAATCAATAAATATGCTCCCTACAGAAGTACAGACAAGCTCTTAGCTTTTACAACTAAAATAATTTTGACGGCTTTTTCTACTATTGCTGGCAGAAGTCAACCCAGCTAAGTTAGAGCAAGAAGCTACTTTGCAGTCTGTTTTGTGCATTCCTGTTTGCAGGTCATAGCAACTACCCATGTGCTATCCCACAAGAGGTAATAAATTACTCAAGTCAGATGCACAGAGTCATATTTACAGCAGACAACTTACCTCATGGGGTTGATTTCCCAGATCCCCCCATGCTGATTAAGGAAAGAGATTCCCTGTACCAAATGGAGTACCTGTGCTGGCTGAGGAGGGGGAACAAATACTGCTGCTCAGAAAATAGTGGTCAGCCCTGCCTGCTTAGAATTTGTGTTCACAAAGCCTAGCTCTGAGGTAGGTTGTAGATTGTTAGAAATAATTAAAAAAAAAAAANATGGAGAGAGTCATTCTTCTTTTTTGCTCCTAGGGGCCCCAGGAAATGGAATTCCATCTCCATTCTATGCATACCATCCCCAGCAAATCCCAAACCAAGTCTGTGTATATTTTACAAACAGGATTGTGTAGTGTCACAGGATGAATGCAAGGTGTCTAAATGGATGAAGCTGTTTCACTCTACATAAATAATTGAATATTAAGGGGAACACACACTGGCATATGTCCACCCTTCCCCCTTGCATCTTTCTAACACCATCATCTCCTCTTCTTGTGCTGCTCTAATGGGGAAGCCATAGAAGTACTATTCCAGACGAGGGCAGCAGAGGGAGCAGGGAGGAGAACAGGCTCTTCTCCCTCCTGGCTTTACAGAAATGCACCTGCAGCATTTATTTGGGGTTTTTAAGTGCATCCAGATGTTTAACTGAAAGACTGAATTGACTTTCACCAGAGCACCTTCAGTAGGGACCCACACTGCTGCTTTCACAATGTCTTTGGTTCTCCTTCTACATATATAAGAGCATTTGTGACAGTGGCTGTAGAAATTGGGCACCCTGCTATTACTCTTCTACAAAATCTTCACTGAGGTTTGCTTGTGGCTGGAAATTCATCATGTTTGGTTTTAACAGGCATCATACCTTTGATGACTAAGACTTTATGTAATGAAAAGAGGGTTCAGTTCAACTTGTTACCAGATGATAAATGGCCTACACCTGGTGAGCTAACACAATGCATGTTCTCCAAAACGACTGGCCTATGGAACTGCACGATGCCCATGATGTAAGAAAGAGAACTGGAAATTCACCAGCCCTAGTGTCCTGCCATCTCAGTGAGGTTGACCAGAACACTGGGGTCCCTGATCACCAGAGACCACCAGAGAGACCTCCAGGACAGAAGAACGCATGTGTAAAGGGGAAGGGAAATATGTTAATGATTTTGGGGAAGTGAGTATGATATGTATGTTTAGTCTGGGACAATCAATGAATATGTATGCAAAATACAGTATATAAACAGAAACTTTCCTGTACCCAGCATGCATGGCTTTTGGAGGAGCTATCTCCGTCTGCAGCCGGCTGAATAAAGAATGCCTGCCTCCTAATGCTACGTTGGTGTTAAGGAGTTTTTATTTTACCAAATTTTTGGTAACAAACTTGCTTTCAAAACCAACTTGTTGGAAGATCTGTCTGCCTTTTCTTTCATGTTTCATATTAATAATTTCCTGGCCTTGGCAAAGAAAAATAAGTCCTTTGTGGTCTCACTGGACCGTTAAAAAATAGAGGCAGATCTCATCTGCCTTATAAAAATTTCCTGATATCAGCAGTTATTGTTCTGCTGTTTCATCATTGATTAGGTATTCAAATAACCTAATCAAAGAACAAGCATTTAATTAAACAACAGGCAAAGAGGCACTTTATGGTTGGGCACTGCTTAAACTGAAGCAGTCTTTGTTAATGTAACTGAAATAGATACCAACAGCTGCATATCAGCTTCACAAACATTCCTCTCTATGACATTACCTTGGCATTGTTCTCTCCACATAACCCAAGTAGTCACCTTTGACTGTGATACTACTTCAGAAAAGACATTTCCTCAATGCCTTGTGGGTCAGAATAGTACTGCTGAGGTTGAAAATGTATGTTACCACCTTTAGAGAAAGAAAATTTACCTGGTTTATCCTGATGATCAAACTCTATGTGCACAACAGAAAAAGTATCACATTAGCTGGTTAATCAAGCACATTTTCTGTGTATCATGGCAATGTTTCTTATTCTAATGACTGTGTCATTAGAAACATCTTTCTGGTAAGGCACAAAATTTGCCTTTCTGAACCAACTGAGAATTTAATTTCCTGAGGTCCCGACTCCACTGAAGTCACTGTTCTGGGACAGCCTCTAGTTTTTATGCTGTGTTAGGGAATTAACTTTGTGATATCTCGGCCCTATTATACCAGTAGAAGTTTTGTTCTTAAACTGCAGTAGATTTAGTATGTTGTGCACTCTATAATAATTTAAATTGAAATGATAGGAGCACAATTTTCTGTCTGCATTTTAATGAGCTTTACAACTTCCTAGGAGCAAGCTTCTGCAGATAAGGAATCTATGCAAGTATCTACACAAATCCCACATGTAGCAGAGCTTGTATGTCTTGAATGAATGAAATGTATTGTATCCATGCTGGGCTCAACAGCTTGCTGTCAAACCTCCAGTGGGCTCAGTTCTATTGAAATTGTAGAAAAAAATTATAAAATGCTAAAGACTAACACAGCTTTTTGCTATTACAAGTGCAAGCTTGAAATGCAGGCAGTGAATTTAGGGGCGTTTTAGACTTGGTTTCAAATTCCACCCAGTGGAGGGGTTCTTCTCCCTCTTAGAAATACTTTGCATTATCTACTTTGCACCATCACCTGTAATGGATGAGATGGTCTCAGACAGAGGACACCATCCTGCTCTGAATAGCAGGCAGTAATCTGCTTAGCAATAGGAACCAAGCAAGGACCACTAGCACATTTCTTCCTTCCCTCAATTTTGCTGTATGGGCTGGAGCATCAGTCTGAAAGTCTAGGGATGCAGGATGAAGACAATGGCAAAAGCCCTGCATTACTGTCACCACTGCTGCATCACCAGTGCTGTCCTCTGGGCTAGCTAAGATTTCTCAGGATACAGCACGGGTTGCAATATCCCCTTGTTTCTCCCTCAGCTCTTTGCACAGCTTTCTGAGGAGCTACTCTCCTCAGAAATCAGGGCTACATGATGGCTATCAGGGCTCTGATTGGCCAGCCAGTTGACCACAGTAGTAAAGGATGATACCCAGAATGAAGTAACAAGGCCATGACATGTAGAAGACTTCTCCCTTGAACTCTCATCCTCTGTATTCTCTAGCCAGCAACAATTAACCTATTAGTTTTCATCTACTGAATTTTTCAGACCGTAATTCTTTTTCTCAAGCTGTAAGGAAAAAACCAAACACCTCAGGGGATGGAAAGGAATGTCTCTTCCTACAGATGGCTAGTGCTGAAAAATGCAAAGATGCAGCTTACAGCTTGCCACTGACTGAGCAATGCTGAACAAATCAGCCATATCCCCTTCTCAAGACCCGAGTCATCCACAAACTAGAAGTTTGTCAGTACAGCAATGCAGTCTCAGTGCATGGCAGGCCAGTAACTACCAAAATGTTTGTGGTGCTGCTGTAATGTGAAGAACAGAGAGTGAGTACGGAGTTTTCAAGGTGCTTGCAGTAAACTGGAAATTCAGGGAAGTGGAGAGGAGGAAGTATTCACCTTCCCTCAGTTTCTTTGAAAACCCTCTTATGTGGATTGTGGAGGGCTGCGAGCCCGTGGCACAGAAGCCCTTTGCACTCCCTTGGAGAAAAGAAGCCTGAAAGCCAAAAGAAACTCCTCAGAGATAAGCAGCTTTCCTCTGGTTAGGGTGACAAAGTGAACCACCCCAGCATGCCTTGTTTCTTTATGGTTATACTTGATACCCGGTTGGCTATTGGTTTCTACCCCACCCCCTACCTTTCCCATAAAGGAAGAACCCACCTCTGCCACTGACCAGGGAGGCCGTGTCACTGACCTTTGTGGGGGTGGCTGGACAATAAAGGCTACCTCTGTGGAACTGTCATACACGGCTCCTGTCTCTCTGTCCCCGAGTTCGCCTTGGGTGATTTTGAAAAGAGCTGAATCACTAGAGCTGAAATCACTCGTAGCCGAGAAATTGCTACACGTGCTGGAATCACCTGTTGCTCAGGGAGGCTTGCCTGTGCCCCTGGAAGAGCTGTTCTTTGCAGGGTGCTCTCTCTCCAGGAAGGTCGCAGCATACCGGTGTTGACCAGCATCGGACCCCCCACCACGATAGTGGATCACTCTGCTCCTTGCTTCTTTGTTTCATGTCTTGTCTTGATAGACTTTGGGTGTAGTTTCAATCAAGTCTAGTTTATTCCTCTTTTAATAGTTATTGGATAACACATACATAAATATTCTTTGCCAGGGAAATTCACAGACTGTCAGACATCTACAACTCTTGCCATCCTGCTGCAAGGCACAAAAAGGCTGAAGGACAGCCCAAGCTTACCAATGAGTCTCTGTCTCCCATCTGTGAGATAGGCATATGTTGTGGGCACTGATGTTTCTCACACTCATATGTGTAATTTCCAGTCAGAGAAGTTGTTTTCTTTCCAGGTTCTCAGTCTAATAAAATAAAGCAGACATTGTGGAGGGTGTTAAAAAGGGGAGTGAACACAGCAGGGTTTTAGAAGCTGTCTAATTATAAGCTCCAAATGCAGGAGGACTGTGATGCTATTTAAAAAGATCCTTGGATGTAGAGTTGGAAATTATGTAATCTTGACAAGCCCACAGTGTTTTAGCAGGAAAACCCCTTTGTATCCATACACAGGAGGACACTGGTTCAGCACATAATTAACCAGAGCAAGAACTTAGCGTGAGAAACAGCAGCTCCAAGGAAAAGGAGCAATTCTACAGATCTTATGCCCCTGGAAAGGAAGGGAGAGAGACTTCTCTAGTAGGTGAAGGCCAGCTTTAATCTCATCCCAGACCCCACCTTACTCCATGCTGCATAAAAGCAATGGATATATGGAGCACAAATTACATGGATCAGAGGTCATCTGCTACTGCTTTGTTCTGAGTCTACCTGGAATATAGTTTTTCACTACCATCTAAAATTTGCTGGACTTTACATCTTGTCTTTCCCTAAAATTAACTCTCCCAGAGCCCTCTGACATAAAGATTAATCAAAATTGTGCACTGGAGTCTTTACAAGCACCAAACTTGAAAATCTTTCTCCCTCATGAAAGCCACATCTTTTTCTTTCCATGTTTTCTCCCGGTTCGCTTCTCCTGAAATAAGAAGAAAGACTGTGTTATAAACTAGATACCTCAGAAAATGTTAATTTTTTTATCCAAATGTAAAACACAGGTTAACCTATAATCATTTTCATGTCAACTTAGTGTGGTAGTTTTTTCTCCTTGGCTTCGCCCACTGAATCTGGGCATGACCCTGATTCTTGACATAGAAATTTCCTCTGCCACTCTAAATGGGGCTATTGTCTTCCAGACTTTTAGGTTTTCTTTGTAATGCCCCTAACCTTTCTGGGGCAGCAGGAAAGACATTTGCATGAGAGTCATCTATGAGGGTAGATACAAATCCCAGACTCCTCTGAGCTTTGGAATGTTCCAGCCTTTACTCAGCAGTACAATGAACACAAATGATTTCCCTCTTGGACCTGGGACAAATATGCTGTTTTTCAGAATGTGGCAATGATTTTCATCAAGCCTTCTGTTTTAAAAATATGACATATCTTTATGTTTGTGTCTGTGATAAATGAAACTTATGTCCCTATATGCATATACAATTTCATATAAGGGGAAACATAAATGTTTATAATAGTAAGTCTGAAAAGTGAGGTGCACTGAACGCAGGTTTCAGTCTTCTGCACTTCTAACCTCCACAACTTAAAGGGAAACTACCAAAGACAACTGTTGACTGTACAATCAGGCAATCTGTTTGATTAAAAATCCAGCATAGCCCATTGACCTATTGATCAAACTGTTGTGGCTGCAAAGTAAATTATTTAATCAACTGTAGTCTCTTTTATACCTATGACAACATTTATAAAGGGACTAAATAAATTGGTCCTTACGAGGTACAATTCCCTAATTTTCCACATATAAATTGATTTTGGGCATAAACATGCGTGCAGCAGCTTAGGAGTTAGCATAAACCTGGAACAAACTTTATTTACGGCACAGTACACTTTCACACACAATAAGAGCACAGGCTGAAGGTGGACTTAAGCACATCAGGAGCCCTGAGCCCTGAGTTTTCTAACCTGGAATGAGTATTATATGGGATGTAACCACATGCTACTGCATAGAGAAGTGATTTGAGGCTGAATCATTAACAGTTTTCGGATACCTAAGATCTGTTAAAATAAAATAACACTTCACTTTCACCTTATCATCACCTCTTATTTAATCTGAAAGTAGTGCCAGGGTTGAAACTAAAATCTGAAGAAACCTTAATGTAAACTTAATGTAACAGACCCCCACAGAACCACAGTGGTACATGTGTCTTGGATTGTACACAAGGTTACTAGTATACTAGTTTTATAAGATTTTCGTAGCCATCTGCAGTAGATATGGAATATACAGAGGTGACAACTATGTCATCTTTAAGGCAACATGCCTTCCTGGTACTGATAATCATGTTCACCTTTTTCTCTTTAGAGACAGGGTTTTGTATTCCACAGTATCTCCCACAGGGAAGGTACTGTGATATGACTTACCTGGTGATCTCTAGTGTTCTTGGTTCTTTCCTTTCCAGCAGACTCATTCTAGCCTCTGCAGGCAGCATCAGCTGCTCTGTTCCACACCCATGACCAATAAAAAAGGCATAGTTATATATACATACATGCATGCGTATATGTACATGTGTGCATGTGTGTGTGTATATATACGTGTATGTGTTGTATTTACCTGAATTTTTTGTTAGATCTTCTCCTACTTTCCTATCTGTCAAGGCTGCATCTTCTAAAGCACTAGCCTGGAAACTTTTAGGCATGCTATCTTTAGTTACATGAGTAGTTCTCCAAGAACTACTTTTCCCAGGATGGGAGTACTTGTGTACATGTGAAGAGGACTATTTTGCAGGTTGTGTTTGTGAAATAACTGAACAGAAAAGATTAGAAAGCTGGCAGGAGTCCCAACCCTCTTACAAGCAGGACAAAAACTGTAAACATTTTGAAGACCACATCTGACAGTAAATCCTCCATCACACTGATAATGTGACACACATCCTGTAGAGACTGGGATAAATCTGCTGCTGCAGTTAAATGCTTTGTGGCATCATGATAGCTAACAAATCTAAAAGGTGACCAGGGTTGGATGTGTAATCTTGCTGAGATAGCTGATAGGCTGCTTTCCTTTTGAGTAAACCTATCTTTTAATATTCCCAAAGCAACACTGGGATCTGGTGGCTAGAACAGGAAATTATTTTCTTGTCCTCAGGGAATACATTAGTGCTATAAATGAGTGACTGACTTTTTCAATCAGGACAATAAAAAGGCAATCTTCAGCTGAGTTTCAAAACGTATTTCTGATTTGATCACTTTGTTTAATTCAACTCATTCTGATTTTCTGACTTCATAGAAAAATATGAAATAATTGTGTTTCTAAATAAAAGAGATTTTAGTGAAATTTAGAGGGTTTTTAATTTAATGGTTTTAATTTAAAATTCACTGCAACAGAGAGGTCTGGACGATGATGGAGGTGGGCAACTCATAAAAAGCAAGGCTGGGGTTTGTGTGGTTTGAGGAGTTTGGAGGTTTGGGGGTTTTAGGTTTTTTGGGTTTTTTTTAAAATTTAGAAATATTAATCTTCAGAAAAATTCTTAGGAGCCCCTGCTCCATTTTTTCAGGAATAATTTAAGCATTTATGAACTTGCTTTTAAAGGTGGGCCACTAAGACACATAAGCACAGGTGACTTACACTTTACAAAGTAATGAACGTACTTGTCTCTCCCAGACATCAATGAAGAAAGCTCACAGTTCTTTCAGGTGGTGCCTTTAGAGCATTTAACATGCTTGGCATGTTGTAGAACTACACATAAAGGATCCAAGGGTGTAGCACAGTTTGCAGGGCTGGCAATTAGCACTTTGCCCATTTGGGCTTTCTGTCCAATATACTGTTTATGCAAGAAAATATGCCGAGCACACTGGTGCTTTTGAATTGCAGTCACTGAGTTGGGGAAAAGAAGAGATAGTAACTGCAACTGTGAGCTCTCACAGATTTTATAGACAGAGGCATTTTTGTTGCAAATGAATACTAAGAGAGGGGCAGTTCACAGTCCCACCACTGAGTGGAGTATTTCTTCCAGAGCTTTTCCAAGGTCAGGCATGTTTTTATTTCTTTCCCTCAGCTGAAATAACAGTTCCATCCAAAGGCATGGGCTAGAATAAGAGAGACTGGTCTCTGCTGGTAAACAACTCGCAGCCATGGAAGACTCCCTGCCTGGCCCCATAAACACCATGCTTGTATAACCAGTTGTGGCTAGATATATACACAAAAAAATGCAGTCATCACTGAACCTCAGTACTGGAGACAGTGTCCATCAGTTTCTACGCTTATGGGTCTGCTCCTGGATGTGTGCCCTGCCTTCTTGCTCCACTTTTATTTTCAGCTCTCCCCCGGGCTTCTGATGGCATCAGCTTTACTCCCTTCCCTTGTGATTTTCTTTGCAGCTCTAGACACAGCAGCTGCAGCTCACCTTTTGGCTCTCTGTGCCAAAGAGATCCTCCCTTTTCACATCCTCCCTTGCTTCTTTGAGAGCATCAGCATCTGTGGCTCTTGGTCATCTGGCAGGAATGAAGCCTCAGCCTTGAGGCACTGCTGGTCTGCCTTGCATCTTGTTGCCTCTCCTTCGGCCTCTGCAGCTTGTGGAAGAGGAAGGAAACAGGATTAGAATCTGCTGGTGGGGCAGGGAGTGATGGTGCTGTTCCCTAGCCTCCAGGAGGACGTCTGAGTGTGGCGTTGCCATAGTGACGGCTCCCACTTATCCCTACATAAGACAGGCAAGAGCATCAGCTGCAGCCCCAGTCCAGAAAGATCCTCCAGTGAGCCCCGACGACAAACTGCACCTTCCCCACTACCTCACACCACTCAGTAAGTACTTGAGTCACACGTTTTCCTCATGGCTGGTTGGCGTCTTAATTTACTTTTTTTTTTTTTTTTTTTTTTTTTTTTTTTTTTTTTTTTTTTTTTTTTTTGACGGGGTGTGTGGATTTGGTTGGTTGGTTGGTTGGTTTGGTTTTTTTAGCAGCCACCACCAGCAAGTTGCCTTATCACCTCTGGGGATGAGCAGGAAAGCACAGAGTCCCCAACACATAGGGAATGGGCTGGGAATGGTTCCATATGGTGAAAGTTGGGGTATGACCGAACTGAGTCTGGAATTTGTGGATAGGGCAATTGGTAGGAGAGTGTTTTAGAGAAAACTAAAGCACTAAGTTCAACTGCTGGGACAGTTCACAACTAGAAAATGAAAGTCAGCAAAGTGGAAACTGGTATAAGGACTTCTTATCTCACTACTAAGTCTGGCATGTGCAAGGAGTTAATTTGTACCTCAAGGAAAAAATTAGGGAAGAATTTGTATTTTTTGTTGTCTCCAAAGACAAAAACTTTGTAAACAGAACCTGTGCAAATGTATCTCACATTTTTTCAATCAAACAAATAAATATTTTTATTTGTTTTACAAGTTTATAGCTAGTAGTGGGAATCAGTCCGCAAATCAGCCAGGGTTTTTGAAACAGCACCCAGAAGCACACTGTCTGTAAGAAGAAACTGCTCCCAGACAATTCTGTGGTACTTCTGCATCCGTGCTATTATTAGTAGCAAAAGTTTTGGGTAGAGGGAGGCACTCAGATTAGGCTTTCAAATATCTAAGTATTTGCTAAGAAGATTTGAATATGCTTTATAAAAGTAAAAATCAGAGTAATATGACAATATGCCTGTGGAGAGCAGCCTAGTGCCTAAATAACTGAAGAAGAAACTCTGTGCATTAGCATGAAGATGTCTTCTGTACCCTGGAAGGCATCACTTCAACAGAGTAATGTTAAACATACAGTAAAACTTGTAATTAAAGGTTTGGGGTGCAGAGCAGCAATACTGAGAATTTCTACTTGTAGGACATCTATTTTCTACTCTGACCACTTTATTCACATGATTTGCCAGGAAGCAATTGTAATGGGGCTGGGACATTATGTGGTATGGGTGAAGGTGCATATTTTCTGATAAAGGTACCAAGGCTGCCTGCTAAGTGCAGATGGAAGAAGCCAAATGCAGCCAGATGTTGTGTTGCAGTTTGTAGTTTCCTTGCGTTGGTGTGGCATGCCACAGCCTGCCCGGAGAGCGCTGTGGGGGTCTCTTAGGGAGAGCAGCCGCGCTGCATCCCGTGGCCTCTTACAGGCTGCCCCTCACTTGCTCCAGCCGGCTGCGGCTCCGCAACAGAGATGGTGATAAAGGAGGCGAGAAGGCTTTCCGCGTGGGGCTGGAGAAGGTCTTCATTCCATGGCCCCCAGGAGCCTAGTGCTGGCCCATGTGCTGGCTCCAAGAAGTTGGGAGCCAGCACATGGCATGGCCAGGCCAGGCAGAGAGGGGCTGGAGCCCCAAGGCAGAGAGGGCTGCCCCAAAGCAGAGAGGAGGGCACATGGCATGGAGCCTTGGTTTATCTGGGGATGAGGGGGGTGGAGAGAGCACATGGACTATGTGGGTGGAGTTGGGGTACCAGGAGACCAATAGGGAGAACCCAAGGGAGCGGTCAGGGACTAGGGGCAGGGAGAGCCATGTGGACAGGACAGGCAATTTAGTAAGAACAGGAAATACAACATCACAATGTTGTACCGTTCCCTGTGACTCCTGACCTGTTTCACATGATTTCTGTGTAGGGCAGGTGTGTGCAAGATGGCTTCATCCAATATCTTATTCCTTCTTTATGCTTTTGTAAATTACTTCAAGCAAATAAGGGGCCTACTCACACTACAGAGGAGGGCATGCTACAGAAGAAATGACAGGTCTCTCTCTTTGCCTTCCACGTAGGTTTAGGAATGCAGGGAAGAAGCAGCAGGTAAGAATGCTGGAAGCCTGCCTGACCCTATTTGCTCATGTGCTCATTGCAACCAGAGTGAAAGGGGCAAACCAATTTAAAATAATTTAATAATCAAACCCCGCCAGGAAACTGTAAGTGCATGCTTGGTGGGAGAAAAGGCACCAGTTTAAGCACTCTTCTTAAAGAGCAAACCCTCATGCCAGAGCAGCTCTTTCGGCAGGGCAGCAAAATGCTGCTTTTTGTCCAGGCTGGACTGTAACTAATGAAGTCAAGCCTCTGCCTTGTGTCTGCATTTGGCAGCAGCCTGTAAGATACTCCTACGTACTTCCATTTCCAACTATTGAGTATACACCAGCAGCAGCAAGGCCAGGCCCTGCCTAGGTGAATGCAGACAAACAAGTATGCACGCTTTACCACCCCAGGACCCTAGTTGCCTCTGTTTCTGCCTCTGTTCCTCTCTATGTTCTTAGGAATTGCTCTGGCTTCAGAAGATAAGTAAATAGGGCCAAACAGCCTCCAAACTATCAAAATGAACTTACTAAATTCAGATTGACTGCTGTCACCCAACAAGGATGCACTCGAAAATACTTTTATTTATGTAGCATCCTTGTCAACATGCCAGTTGTTTTTTTTACTAATTATGCATACCCTGGAAATTAGCATGTTTTTCTTCAGGATTTTGTCAATTGTGGCAACATAACACTCTCCTGAACAAGAAAAAAAAATCCACATGCAATACCACATGCACCACATGGTCTACTGAAGTCTTCAGAAGCACAGGTTGTGGATATCTTATAAAGGGCCAGATCAGAAATTCTAAGTATTCAATATACAAAGAAATCACAAGCCTTAATGTACAATGGTGAAGAGTATTGACACTGATGCCCACATAACTCCTGTAAACTTGTATAAGAATTGAGTATCAGAACTTCATTTCTCCATCTTATAGGTAAGAATGATCACCTACGAGTGACTCATTTGAGAACTGCCTTGCCCCTTCAGACTACATACAACTATCCATAGGTACCTAATTCCGTGTAGTTGCATGGACCCTACAACCCTTCAAACCCTAAAAGAACACAAGGAATGGAGACTTTCCTCCTAAGCCATTTCCATGCCTAGTTCAAGATCAAAGGAAAAATAAGTCCAGCCCTTCAGTTTTGTTCTCAAAGTTTTAGTGTTCTATCTTACAAGGTAGGTTTTTCTCATGAGATTTCATTTTAAGTTTGTTTAAATGTCACATTATCAGATGGCCTTGAAAGATTTACATCATCTTATGTAAGTGTAGCTGTACTGAGTATTCCCTAAACTCCAGGCTGATTACTCGCAACAAACATCTACATTAAACCAACTGTGCATTAAAATAGTAAATCAAAACAGGTTTCTTTATCTGTCTCTAGCAAAATATTTTTACCTAATTAAAGCCTGGAACTGGCTGCATTGGTGAACTTTGTTATGGAAACCAAAAATTTAAGCAAAGAAAGTAATCCTTTTATTTGCAAGTATTTGTGTGTTTTACCACTGTGTTAGTGAGTGATAGGATAGCTTTTTTGGGCACCTTAATCAAGCGGGTACAGCAACTGAGAATTTTGCAAAAAAATTTAGTATGTGCTTTAAGCTATATAAAAATCCAAAGCTGATATCCAGAAAGTGAATAATTCAGATATTTTTCATCTGAATCACCATGTCTTACAAGTGTGTATGCCCAAAGGAGTCATGCTGTTATACGACAGTGATTCAGCATGAGACCTCATTCACATGAGGCTGAAGCAGCTCTTAGTAATACCTGCACTTTTCAGTCTGCCTTATCATTCATTGCCCTCCTCTGTCTGTGAGTAGAGCCAATCCAATCTAATGCCAAAAGTTTTAACAAGGAGCAAAGCAAAACTATATAGGCAAAGCTAGAACTTGCCTCAACTTTCAGGGAAGTATTCCAGGTGTCTCTATCAGCTCTCTCTTTTCCTAGAAATAAGAGACTTGAGGTGACTCATTTAGACACATATCTCTG
Organism: Machaerirhynchus nigripectus; assembly: GCA_013397975.1. Taxonomy (NCBI): domain Eukaryota; kingdom Metazoa; phylum Chordata; class Aves; order Passeriformes; family Dicruridae; genus Machaerirhynchus; species Machaerirhynchus nigripectus. Next base: position 27,247 of record VZRQ01009988.1, read on the forward strand.
CAGAGGGTGGTACAGCCTAGCTTCACTGTACCAAAGTCTCTGGCCAAATGACAACTAAATTCTTAATCATATAGGAAAATCTATAGCATCTCAGGATGTATCTTCTACTGAGTGTGAATTAGACCTCCAGTGTAACCATTACAGATGCACAAAGGATGAATGTGGATCGTTACGTCAAGAGACAGAGTGCAAGAAAAAAACACGTTACTTCACCACATGAATAGAAAGCATTTGCTACCAAGGTGACTGATGGCAAGCAGAGAGTGCAAACTGTGCTAATGTGAAGGCTGCTAGGAAAAGTGTTGCACTTAATGCATGAAAATCTGAGAACATGCTTCAATTTGTAAAGCCATATTACTGACTTCATACAGTCCCCATAGCAGGCTACGTTCCCATGTAAAACGTTACTGGGGAATATGTTTCCTTAGTGGCAGGAATTGATTTTAGTGCTTTGGGAAAGCACCATTACAATACTCACATACAGCAACTTTCCTTTGAAGAAGAGCTCTGTGTATAATCCATGGTGACAGGATGTAAAAGCACTCACAGGTTCACACGTTGTTCACAATGTATATACACCTAAGATACCAAAATCCATGATATATTTTGATAATTTTTATCTTTTTATTCTTTTGTCATACAGTCACAAAATGCATTGCAGAAACACTTTTGTAAGCAAGGCAATGCTGGCTTCAGGGTAGACTTACCAAAAAAAGGAGAAGGAAGGGGAGTGTCAGAAATTCAGAAGTTAGCCTGTAAAACAGAATTTTAAAGCACTGAAGATGCCAAGGGCTTGGCATGTGTGACATAAAAATATGAATACGGATCTATGAGATGTACTTTAAAATAATATTTTCCAAACTACTATATTAAGAGAAAATAATGAAGCAATTCTCTCAATAATCTGCATATACAAATCCTATATTGTCTCTTTACAAAGCTTAATCTTTATTAGGTGAAATAATTCAATGAAACAACTTATTGAAATCTAATCAAATTTAACTGTATTTTATAAGCCATTTCCAGTAAATATCACTTACTACCAATTGTACATTTACATTCTGCTATCTATCCTCAGCCTTTTTTGCCTCAAGACCTGTTAAAAAGGAAAATGTCCACAGTGTCTGAAATTATATCCTTGGTTTTAATGAAAACCTCATAAACAGAGTATTCTTCAGAAAAGAACATTTTACCTACTGTCATAATATTTAGCCAGCATGCCCTAATCAAATCCAATAAAATCAAATGCCATTGAAGAATAAAACTCCCTCAAATCACAAAATGTAGTGCAAGCCTTCATATGGCCAGATAATAAGTTTTGTATTAAATAAAATTATGTCTGCTTCATTTTAAACCATAGCTATAGCTTATTTATACAGGGAATAAACAGAGCAACCATACTATGTTAAGGTTCCTTCAAAGATTTCTTTATGTAGGGTCTTCCCAAGTGGAGGATTTTTCTTGCAGTGAAGGCAAATGAGCCTTCAGGCAATATATAACACTTTAGCACAGATGTGAGGCTGGACTGGGACAGTTCTACAGTAAATATTTGGAGGTCAAATCCCTTATCTAGGCCTGATTCAGTTAGGTTTTATAATTTTTAGAATATCACAAATTTCTGTAAATTTTAAATACTGAAATGTAAGGGAATTAATCCCATATGTTATTAATCCCATTGATCCCATACAGGATCAATCAACATCCACTTTTGATGTTGACGAGTCAACATCAAAAGTCAAATTTGATGCTGCCAGGCAGTGTTACTCCCTTTATTTTTAAGTCACTGGTGTTTAATACACGTGTTTCCATCCTCTGAAGAACTACATCAGTGCAACCTTTCCTACTTTCTTGTGCAAATATTTCTGTGACTGGATTTTGCTCAAGAGTTAATTGTTCTTTACACAGATGCAAGTTTAGTCATGGAAATGAGACTAACTCCCCTACTGTTCTGCTTCTTGTCAGCAACCAACCATTGCAATTTACAGAGAAATAATAAGGTAATTTCTTCTCCTCCAGCAAGATAAAAGCAAACTCCCACAGTTTAGTCTCGTAGTTACCCGTCTTCCTTTTCACTGTTATTCTCCAGCTGCCTTTTATTTTTACCTTTCTCTTTTATTTGTCTTTCCTTCTCTCCCCTCCCCTTCCTCTATTTTTTCCCAATTACTTCTGTCTTTCCTCTACTACTCATAATGTCTCCAGTTTTTTTCTTTTTCTCATTGCCTTTCTCCTCCTTACAAGAGGTCACAGTCTGCTCTTATTCCCTGAAAATGGAGAACAGAGGATGTGAATAAGAAACTACCACAGCTGTTGCTGGATGAAGGCAGATACTGAGATCACTTGGACTGCACCTGCAGGTTGAAGGTTGTTTCCCTTTAACATTGCTTTTGTCATTCTGATGAGTTTCTGCTACGCAACCATAGAAATGACCAGCAATTAAAAAATGGCTAAATTTTCTTCTTTCTGTGGTGGCATCTTTGGCAGTCCCAGGATCAAATCTCAGCTTGCAAGGTGCCAGGGAAGCTCAGGTAGGAGGATGGATGAGGGTAGGCTGCAACACCCACTGCAGCTATAAGTAAAGGGGGACAAAATAACCCAAACAACAATCCAGTGAGACTTACAGAGCATGGATACTTAAGCAGCTGTATGAAATGGGTTCCCATGTGTGGTGTTGTATTTCCCCACTCCCCCTCTTACTAAATACCTGCCCATCCCACATTGTTGCTCCCTTCCCCGTCCCTAGTCCAAACCACCCCCTCGGGTTTCTCCCATTGATTCTGTTACCCCAACTCCATCCATGTACTGCCCCTATGCCCTGAGAGTCCATGAGCTCTCTGCCCCTCTCAGCCCCAGATAAAAGCACTGGCTACAGGCCATGTGATTCTCTCTGCCTTTGGGGATCAGCCTGCCAACAGCTCCCCTCTCTCACCGCAACACCCATACTCTTACCAAAGTGATGAGTAAGTTTACTTCATGATGGCTTTGGGGTCTGGGCACTGGCCATCTTTCTGAGGCAGCACTTTACACCCGGTTCTTCTGGGGTGTCATGGGTTAGAATAGTTAGGAGTTTTAGTTGAGAAAAAAATGCTAGCAGCCATGGAAGTGATGTTTTTTTTTCAAAGGGCTGTTGTAACTTCCTCCAGACTTGATAGAACTAATCCTCAGTTGGATAATCTGAATATTGACAACTCCGTTAAACCACTTAAGAAGCTGGACACGCCTCTGTAAAAAGCACATTTAAAGACGAACAAGCCCAGGAAGCTCTCTCTGCCCACTTGGCCCAGCAGGCCAGGCTCGGCCTGGCCAGGCCTGGCTGGGCTATGGCCTTCGGCTCCGTGCAGGCCGGCCCTCCCAGCACAGCTTGGCAGGATGGTGGCCGCTCAGCTAAACATCTCGGCCGTTCCTGCTCCATCTTGGCCCGGTGAGGGGGGGGAGGGCGGGCCTGCGGCTCTGTGTAGGCTGGGATGGCCCTCCCTCCCTCTCCGGTGCGGTCGCTGAAATGAACTTTACAGCAAGACCAGCTCCGGCCACTGCCCGGCAGATATCATGTGACCACCAGAGACAGATAAGTATAAAGCCAAGACCTGCGTAAGATTAACCCCTTCAGCGCTGTAAGTTCCCCAGAAGAAATGAAACCTGCAGACATCAATCCTCTCCCAGGTCAGAGAAAAGGGAAAGGCA
>VZRQ01009988.1:45698-67180 GCA_013397975.1 Machaerirhynchus nigripectus
TTATGAGTTTTTTTTTTTTTTTTTTTTTTTTTTTTTTTTGTAAGTAAAGTGCACATTGTAGCTGTTTGCTTTTTGATGAAAATAATGCAAGCTGCCCCTCAAAACTGAGGTGTATTACTATAGTTAAGTGTTTAAAATCAGGTGCTCCTGAGGTGTAAGGAGTGGGACATTGGAAAATATTTTAAACAAGGTGACTCTCAGGAAAGATCACCTCAGTGTGTGTGTTTTTAATGAAATGTAGACAAGGTGTCTTTCTAGGGTGGAGGAGTGAAATTTGAAAATCAGCTGTAATTTTGCAATTGGAAACAATCACTTCACCTTCGTGATGTAACTTTGTAAAATATTTTTCTGGAGGTAAGGGGTTAATTTAGAAATTACACAAGGTACCCTCCAGAAAAATCTACCACATTTTTGCGGTAACATGAAACATAATGCACAAACTCTGATCAATTTGTTGGACAAATTTGATGCCAAACGGTCTCCTCCAGGAATGGGGTAGGCATGAAATTACTAGTGGAATATCCGAGCAACTGTTGATCTAATCTCTACCCTGCGTGCAGGGGCGAAAGTCAAAAAGGTAAAGGAAAACCTATCGTTTGTTCTGTCTTAGGTGCTGTTGTGTTAGCTGCAGTTGAACACAAAAACCACCAACAACAAGCTGATATGGAAGTTATTTCTTCGTTAAAAGATTTGGTTAAAGTGTTGCAGCTGCAACTGAGGAAGAAAAGGCTAACATCTACCTCCTCCAGGACAAGATAAGAAATCAGAGGGCTACCACCCATGTGCTCTGAGAGGAGCTGCATGCGAGATTAGCAAGCGAAGCAAAAAAAAGAAGTTAGAGCTGGAGCTATCTAAAGAAACATATCCCCTCTTTGACTTAGAATCTTTGCATAATCAATCAGAGAAGCTGCCAGTCTTGCTTTGTCCCTTAATTAAAACAGAATACATATATGAGGGCTCAGATGATGACACACCTTACATAACCATGAAAGAAATTCCATATATGGCTACTGAATTGGTTAAATTAAAAAAGGAATATAGCCAAACCCCTAAAAAATCCGAGACTGAGGATGTTTGGAGAGTCTCTCTTATTGGGGGTGACCAAATTTTGTTATCACAAAAAGAGACAGAAGGGTTCTGGGGGACAGGGGATGACCCTGATCTCTTACCCAAAGAACAGCTTTTTGGGCTGGTGGACTCAACCCCCTGGAGAGAGGAGATCCCCTGGCTACGGTGGGAAACATTAATCCAATTGTAGAAAGTGTGAAAAAGCTGCTTGTTTACAAATGATGCATGATAGGGCGTTAACACCATGATATGAATCCCCTATGATGATGACTGTACACCCTAAAATAATGATACCTCTTATCAGATGCCGCCCTGAAGCTATGAAAGCCATAGGCATCCAGCTAAAAGGACAAATAGAAAGCCTCATGAAAGGGGAAAGAGCTGTAGCCACCTTGGAGGCAGCTATTACCCCCAACCGTAACTGAGAAAAAAGAAAATTTGGACCTGGGGGTAAGTGGCAACAAGAATTAATTAATTATGGAAGAAAATATGTCTCAATACCTTCAAGTACAACTGATTTTAAATCAATTCAGCACACATAGTGCAAAACACCTGTGCCTTCAGTAAGCCTCCAAAAGCTAATGTCCTCCCCTGGGCAAGGAGGACAAACTAACACAGGGGAAGAACACAAGGAAAAAACAAATACCCTGTGGAATGTGGGCTTACAAAAAGGGATCCCAAAAACCCTAATGGATGGCCAACCCACTAATAAATTAGAGATATTAATTCAAGAATGGCCAGCAAAGGACAGATCATTAAAAGCTATCCCTGCTACAGTCCCTTCCCTCAAGGGATCACAGAAAGGGGATGTGACAGGAAACACCTATCTTCATCCCCAGTAGGTAAGCTGGGGGACAAAGGGTGGATTTACAACAGACGGCTTACTAAAAATTCCAGAGGAGACTTATTAATAATCTGTCGTATTGGTCCCCACAAAATCCCTGTAACTTTTGTAGTAGATACTGGTGCTCAAGTGTCCGCCCTTAAAATTGAAGATGCCTCTTCATGTGAAATCACTCCCTCATGTAAAGGTTTATTTGTTGTGGATAATTTTGGAAACACACAACCCCAGACAACAGCAAAGGTAAGATGCTAGTTACCAAGAGAGAAGAAAGCAGTTGAAATCCTAACGGTTTTGGGTAAATTTCCTACAGATTTCCTGGGGCTAAACCCCCTAAAGGGAGGTCTTGGACTGATGAAGAAGGAAAAATATGGGTTTTTGGGAAGGAAACCCAACATCTGTGTTTATTAAGTTTTGCCCTTGCTCTTCCCCCCTCCCTAGTAACCAATGTCAAACCTTATCCCTTACCCTTGGGAGCCAGTGAAGGAATCACCCCAGTTATGGGAGATTTGAAAGAAAGAGGAATAATGATTGCAACACATTCTCCTTATAATCCTCCTGTCTGACCAGTTCACAAGCCAAATGGCAACTGGAGACTGAGAGTGGACTATGGATGTCTTAACTCAAATTTGAGGCCTCTCAACTGCAGCAGTCCCAAATATTGCTGAGCTGATAGCTACTATAGAAGAAGAGGCTGATCAAATTATGGCTGCTATTGATGTCAAGGATATGTTTTTTATGGTTTCCCTCCAGAAACAGGATCAGGAGCATTTTGCTTTCATGTGGGAGGGCTAGCAATACACTTTCACCCACTTCCCACAAGGATTTAAACACTCACCCACTCTAGCACATCATGCACTGGCACAAGAATTGTCACTCATTCCTCCTGCACTGGAAGTAAAAGTATACCAATACACTGATGACATTTAGGTAGCAGAAGATGAAATTGTACCTGTACAATCAACACAAACAGGCATTATTAAGCGTCTGGAGTACCTGAACTTATATATTCCTCCTGAAAAAGTACAACCCCCTTCACAAGAAGTAAAATTCCTGGGAATCTGGTGGACAGGAGGAATGGTCTGTATTCCCCCTGACATCCGCACCCACCTAGACCAAATTAAAATGCCAGAGACTAAGAAAGACCTGAAGCATGTGTTAGGCCTACTGTCTTTTTGGAGGAAACACATTCCTCCAATCCATAATTGCAAGGCCCTTATATGATTTGCCATGGAAAAAGGCAAAGTGGGATTGGAACCCCCTCCATGATGAGGCCCTACAATTCCTAATTTTTGAAGCCAATAAATACCAATCACTAGGCCGTATACACCTTACTGTTCCAGTACAAACTGAGTAGGGATTTGCAAGCTCTGGAATGTACATACACTTGCGGCAGGAAGGACCTAATAGTCTTAATCAGACCCATAAGATTTTATTAATGCAGTTCTAAAGATGCAGAAAAACAATATTCTACCTGGGAATGGGGCTTATTCGTGGTTAATACTGCTTTTCAGGAAGCAGAGAAAACTATCCACCAACAATCACTAATTTTAAGAGGACCTTTTAAAGTCATCAAGCCGGTTTTGACAGGAACACCACTCCCTGATGGGGTGGCCAAACAAGCCTCTGTTCAAAAATGGTACACTCAGATTGAACATTGAACAACCACTTCACGCCTTCAGAGGGGAATAAAGTGCTTCAATCAGTGAATAAAAGACTGGTTGCAGTCAGGATATTGTTAATGGCTAAAAGTTTTGAAGCAAATTACCAATTAACCTCTACCTAGAAACTAAGACACAGGTCTTCATTTACAATAAAGTTGGGACTATGGGATTTAATGGCCTTACGCTTTAACAACTTTCAACTAAGGATTACAGAAAGCCCATCACCCATCTTAAGGGGTTGTGATGAGCATTTTTGTAGGGCTAAATATGAAGTTCATGGGTTATGTGAAACAAATCCAAAGCAATATTCATGATGTTTGTAAACTCACACTACATTCACAGATAAAGCAGAATTTGCATGCATTGAGTTTAGCAAAACTTATATTGAATTTTTGTCTGGTTGAAATTTTGTCTTACTGGTTAATAAATTGGTAATTGTATAATGTTTTGACCACCAAAATTAATTGATACCTTTAGATATTATAACAGATTCTCTTCCTGTATGTTATATGCAATTCCCACCTTTTGAGATTACACTTTTTACACATGGCCTTACAGTATTCTTGTATGCAGAGAGACTGCCCAGCAATAGCATCTAAAAGCAAAAATCAAAAATGCAAGTCAGTGAAGCACATTAAAAATTCTGGCTCTCACTTGTATTTAGGTAAGTTCCTAAACAGGTATTTTTCTGTTCCTTACACCCTCCCCCAAAAAAGTGAGGTGGTGCAAACAGAAATACCAAAATTTTGGCAATGTTGATCTACAAATAGACAGAGTGACCATTTAAAGCCAGTTTCTACTCCATGATATTGGTCCTACATGAGAGAGGCTGGAGTGTCCATCCTTGGAGATTTTCACAACCAAACTGGACACAGACCTTTGTAATCTGCCTTAGTGGACCACATATGAACATGCTAACTCCAGAGCCACGATCCAGCCTTAGTGATTCTGTGACTATAGCCCAGGATCCACGTGCAAACTCCAGAGCCACGATCCAGCTTTAATGATTCTGTGACTATAGCCCAGGATCCATGCTAGGGAAGCTGCCCAGTGATGCTTAGCAGGTCTGTGAGGGATAAGGAAAAAAAAGTTAGTGGTAAAGCGAGTGATGGCACATGAAGTTAAAAATTCACAAAAAGTTCACAGTAAGTATAAGTTAGTTTTAAAACCATGACAATAGGGTGCCAGAGCAATACAGCAATGAGAAGTTCCCAGGAAATACCCAAAATATAAGGGGTGAATACTCAAGAATCCCTCTATGCCTTATTCACTGTGGATTTTAACATTCCGTTTTTAAATCAGTTTAATCCTTTCCTAAAAAAATAAAGGAAGAACTCTCCAAATAACAAAGCACCAAACTTTTTTTCCATAGCTAAGCAACCCAGTGATTACAGCAAAGACTCAGTTCAAGAATGGACTAAAGAAAAAAAAGATTAAATTTTCCAGTGTTCATAGTTGCAACGATTTATTGATAACAAATTTAAACAGCATCATAAGCCTCTGAGAGTAGAACTTGATAAGAGGGACAGACTTGTTTCTATGCTGGGAGCAAGGGTTAATCTCAGAAATAATAAATACAGAAGAAAGCTGAGTGCACTGCAAAGCTGGTCCTCCCCTCCAAATAACACAGGTGTTATTTGTGGAAAATTTCTCTTATTTGTACACTAGATGTCAGGGTTGGTCTGAGTGGATGAGCCCATCCATTTCATCACACATTTCTATACATCAGGCTGGATGCCGTCAACACAACTAAGTGGTAAACTTAGGAATTATTTTTGTGAAGCATCTGATATTTACTAGAGGCGGTCTGCACCAATATCCTCTCTCCTCCACTTGGCAGTATTTTATTTCAGCCAAAAGCCCCAGGCTTTGGAAGAGGGAAGAAACATTCTGAGATATCTTTCCAATACCAGTGAGCATCTGGCAGCATTCTTCACCTTTTCCAGCTCCAGGGAAAAAAAACAAACCAAAAAACATCTCTAAACCACTTGGGTGAACAGCCACTTTCTAGAGGGGACTCTATTAGACAGCAGTTCAGCATAGCATGGATTTAGCTGAAGTAAAGTGAGAGCAAAGGAACCTGATCAAAATCCACTAAATTTTAGAAGCCACAGGCACTCCCCATGACACTGCTAGTGCAGCTGACACTCCTGGAGGAAGGAACGCCACACGGAGGGACCTGGAGAAGCTTGAGAAGTGGACTTGTGAACCTCATGACGTTCAACAAAATGAAGTGCAAGGTGCTGCACCTGGGTCAAGGCAGGTGTCAGTACAAGCTGGGTGATGAACAGATCACTTGCAGCCCTGCTGAGAAGGAACAGGGGATGCTGGTGGATGAGAGGCTGGATATGCAGCCCAGAAAGCCAGTCATGTCCTAGGGCTGCATCAAAAGCTGCGTGGCCAGGAGGTCAACAAAAGGTGATTCTACCCTTCTGTTCTGCTCTGGTAAGATCCCACCTGCAGTGCTGAGTCCAGCTCTAGGGTGCCCAGCACAGGAAGAACATGGACCTGTTAGAGCAGGTCCAGAGGATGACCACCAAGGTGTTCAGAGGGCTGGAGAACTTCTCCTATGAAGACAGGCTAAGAGAGCTGTGGTTGCTTGTCCTGGAGAAGAGAAAGCTCCAAGATGACCTTTTAGCACCTTCCAGTATCTAAAGTAGACCTACAAGAAAGTTGGACAGAGACTTCATAGAAAGGCAGGTAGTGATAGGAAAAGGGTGAATAGATTTAAACTGAGAGAGAATAGGTCTGGCTTGGATATTAGGAAGAAATTCTTTACTTTGAATGGTGAGGCACTAGAAGTTTGTCCAGAGGGGCTGCAGATGCTCCATCCCTGAAAGTGTTCAAGGCCAGGATGGATGGGGCCCTGACCACACTGACAATGTCCCTGCTCATGTCAGAGGGGTTGGAATGAGATGATATTTAAGGTCCCTTTCAACCCAAACCATTCTCTGATTCTGTGATGATACCTCAGGTAGGTCATTCCATTACCCTGTGCCTTGACTACATAGCAGTACATTCAAGATGACAACTTACCTCTGCCTCATGGCAAAGGACAGAGTGCGGACCAGGAGAGTAAGACAAAAATCTCGCCCTTTGTAAGACACTAGTGATGCTAGACGTATAGAAGAATGATAACACAAATAAACTATTAATAATAACGAAAGAAAAAAAAAAGAGTTTTCTCTTTCAACCTCTACAAGTGACCTAGTGCTGCCCACTTGCTGTCCACAGGCAGAACACTGTTAGGTAAAGTCTCCTATGCAGAAGAAATGACACAGACAGAAAGTGTGTTTGGAAAGACAGTGTAATTTTGCACATATACACATATATGGATGCAATATATGCAGTGTACAGCCAATTTGTGTAAAACATTTTAGGGTATTCTATGAGCAAAATACAGTTCTTAGAATATTCCTTTAGATAAATCACATTTCATAAGCAGGAGGCTTTAAAGTGCATTCCTTTTAGCATTGTGTTTAGGCAGTGACCCAGACCTGCTGCTGGAGTCACAAGTTCTGCTGGTGGTTAAGGTCAACATCACAAACATGAAGCACAAAGGACGAATATAACTGAAACATGGTGACATCAGTGTACCTGGGCAGTGAAGATGTCCACCAAAATATTGTAAAAAGGTGTGAGATTTTGAGGCAAGTGCACCCAGAATTGAACTGGTCTTCTTTTAAGGGAGTGAAGGGCATCTCTAGCACTTGAAAAACACCTTGGCTTTTTTCATGTGACAACCAGTCTTGATTTTAATGTGACTGTCACACAGCAGTGGTACATACACCAGTTGGTGCAGTTTTAATGCTGGACATAATTACAAACTTGTAGTGCATAACAATGCTAATTAACAGTGAGCAAATTTTTAGAAATAGAAATAATAGAATTTAGGTGGCAGGTGATACTTTTAACAAGAATACTTAAAACAAAGAGTGTTCAGACAGGTTTCTGTACAAGAAATTTTGCTTCACAAATCTTGACACTCCTTAGAGGAGCCAACAATGGTTTTCAGTTCTCCATTTTTCCAAGGTCCTCATCCAAATAATGTCAAAGTTACTGAGTTGTCATGGATTAAAACAGGATTGCAACATATGATCTTAAGATGGGTAAATAACTCATTAACAATGGGGAGAAAAATAAAAATGCATAAATAAATTTAAAAGTGTGATGAAATGGTCAGGATTCACAGTAAAGAAGGATTGTTGTTTCTGCTATTCAACGTGCTTCTCCAGAGTATGTGATTTGGAAAAGTTGTTAGTGGAAGAACAAAGCAAGTGGGGAACAGAAATTAAGAAAAAGTGAAGAAGAAGTAGAAAAGAAGAAGAAGCAGCAGCTTACTTCAGTGTAGTTGGCAAATCCACCAATTCAGTGTTTGTTCGTGCAGAAAGATGCATATAGAGAGAGGCAACCCTAACTCCACAATTCCACATGTGTATTTGAGCTAAACATTAATTAGGATTTTTTATAGATAATTCTACAGAAACTACTGTTCAGTCCTCAAGGAGGTTCAAAAATGAAAGTACAACTTTAAAATCTATTTAGAAAAGCCACAGAAGATAAAACAGAAAGTGTAATTACATTTTTGTAAACATTTCTGGTATATCTGCAACTTGAGTTGTTCTCTCCTTTTAAAATGAGACTAAAACCAAGAAGGATATACAGAAGAGCAGTGAGGAAAATAAAAAGTAGAGTAGGTTTGCCTGTGAGTAAAGTAAAAAGAGGTCTGCAAAGGGACAGTTGAGGCAGTATGTGAACCACGAAGGGGTTGGGGAAAGAGGACAGAGAGCTATCTGCCACTGCTTCTCAACATGCAAAATCTGGGGGCAAGAGGAACTTTTTCACAAGGGACAAGTTCAACTATGAAACTCAGGCCCATGGGACACTGTGTACTGAAAGAACGCATGGGATCAAATCCAACTAAATTAATGACATAAAAGACAACCAGTGTTACTTAATATTCAACAGAATTTGAGCAAAGAACAATTTTAATGTTGTGCTATATGTTCTTTTTCCAGTGAGTGAAGTGAGAGGACTCTTTGTACTCCAGCCTCCTACATGCATCCTGAATACCAATCACACTATAACAGGACAGTTATTCTCAGTACTGTTAGGCAAGAAAAAATCTTCCCACGCTGTCTGAAATAAGACTTGTTGTTTTACCTGTGGTAGGCAGAAGGTGACATTTTTAACACCATAAGGAAACCAACAATCTAGGAAAGCATTGGCTTAATTTGACAGGAGGTAAGTCACATACAATTACTTCTTTCAAGGTAACAGACCAGTATTTTAGTATTAAGTGCACTTATGCTGCAATAATAAGGCTATAGAGAACATTTCTACCAAACTGTCCATTATATTGTATAGTTAAATCACACACTTGGTTTTAGTTAAAACTGCAGCTGCTATCAATGAAGAGTGGCCTGTGCAATGATTCCACAAGGTTCTCTGTCTGCCATTCCAGAAGAAGCCTCTATTTCTTCTGCTATTTCCTATTCCAACTGTGGGAAATACGTTGAATTTTCTTCATTCTTCCTCTCTCGTCAACCACCTTACCTCTCACCGGATGTTCCTCCAATTTCTTGTGTAAGGTAGGGAAATAGTCTCCCGGGTTGTGACTAGGCCTCCTGAGGGGATGCAGTTGAGGTTTGATGGCTGGTGGTGACAAAGGAAGAACAATGATGGTTACTGTGCCTAGCTTTCACTCACTTGTGGAGAAGAAATGGATTCCTCAGAAGCTGTATCGATCCCACTCAGCACAGCCTTTCTGTGCAAAGGACAGTTTCTCAGCCTGTGAGCCAGGATTCTTTTGAGTTAATGGGTAGTTACAGACAGTTAGGAAAAAGTTCACAGAAAAAAGGTTTTGAAAATATAAATCATAAATACAAATGTAAAACTCTAAAATAAAACATAGGCATCTCCAAAATTGAAACTAGGGCAATTAAGCACTACAGAATACTGGATCTTGTAATCATGCCCTTATTCCAAAATCTCAGCAAACAACATCAACACAGGAAGGAACATTCTTGTGGTTAGAAATTAACAGTTTAGACAGTAGTTGAAACTGCCAAAACTAAATGAAGAAGCAACTTTATACTTACCTATCTACATATATACAGCAAAACACCTCATTGTTTTCAAAATATTGTTGATCAAGGTAATTTTAAGGCAATAAATCTGAATTTTGATCATGTTTCCCAGATTTCAGGAATCGGTAGATCTGAGGCATTTTGTCTGATTTTCCAATAAACTACAGGCCATTGTGAAAGTTGGAAGTGGTCTACGTATATTAATCTGACTATTTTCAACTTCTTCACTCTGTTTATTTGAACCTACGTCTTGCTTTCTTGCCTCTTTTCACAGATAAACTAAAAAATTAAATGTGACCATGATCAAAATATTTTCATCTTATGCTTAGTTATTATTTTCAAAATAACCAATTGAATAATTAGTATGACAGAGATTTAAAAAGAAAAATCATTGCTCTTAGCAGGAATCCTAAGAAGCAAAAAAGATTTCACTGTGGGAGCTAGCTAACATCACTGATTCAAATGCTACAACAGTCACACTCCCATCTTTCTAAACTCCTCAAGTGATTAATTGCACTTGAAAATGTCTTGGGAAACAAAAAGCTATGGATTTTCTAAACTTTAGAAATGCACATCCAGATTTCTGCATAGTCATAATCCTTCCTGTTCTCAACTAGGTTAGTTTCACATTCATTAAAAGGTTGAAAACTAACCAGGAAAATTACTCTTCTTTGAGGCACATTAACTTCTCATATTAATTCAATTTTCTGTACTCAGCATGGATTCAGCCAAACTGTTACTGAATTTTCCATTGCTCAATGTGGGGAAATGTTTATTGTTACCAGCAATTTTATTGGACATTTTGCCAGAAGAGCAAAATAGATTTTGCTAATAGATTTCAGGGGTTTATCCAGAACAGTGACAGTGCTGTTTATCATCTTCATAAAGAAGTAGATAAAGGGGATTCGTGAGATTTAACTTCTTAAGACTTTAGTGCATCAAAGTGATGGGCAGAAGACTCTGTCAGGGCTCTAGAATTCTGTTCCCAGATTTCTCGCTGTCTTCTTGTGTTAACTGGACTATAACTTTCAGCCCAGTTTCTCTGTATGTAAAATGGGAATAAAAATGACAATATTGACATCACAGGGTTTTTATAAGGGCCTTCAATAGGTTATGATTCTCAGGACCTTCACACATGGAGTGATGTTTCATTTTTTTCTTTTTTTTCCTTTTAATTTAGGGGAAATAATTCATTTTTTAAGATCATGTCTATCATCAAGGCAATGAAAGCAGAGAAAACATATTTGGTAGCACAATGTTGGTAGTGCCAGTGTACTACCAGCAGTGCCAGTGTAGACTAGAATAGTTACACAAGTAGCATCACGAGGATAGACTGTGTGTTGTCCAGACACTAACTCAGCAAGGAGGCTGAGTGCATTAGCCACTCTGCTTGCTCTGACGAGTGGGGTGTGCAACCTACCGTCTTATAGATCAAACCTCAGATTTGGCTAGGGCAGCATGAGCACAGTATTTCCTCCTAATCCTTCTTTGATACAACTCTTTCTTTGATTCTTGGAGAGATGACACTGGATACAAACACCTAGGCCTATGTCTACATCATGCCTTGATTTGTGTAACAGATGAAAGAATGAATGTCAGAGCAGACGCTTGGTAGACAATTGCACATGAAAAATGAGCCTAGACTGCTGGGAAAATTCTTCTTTTTCCCTTTTGCAGCTTTTGTCAAGAAAGGAGGTTTTCTGCTGTAATTATCAGAAGATCTGCACGACAAAGGAGCAGGGGAACTGTGTTTCATTAGAGTCATTCAAGAAATGGTCTAAACTTGGAGAGAGTCAGTCTCCTAAGAGAGTTAAGAAAATCTGTGATTATACAAAATTCACTTTCATCCAGTGAGACACTTCAAGGAAAGTTCAAAAGTAGCTACGTCTTGGTCAGTCACTATGACACTAAAGAGCTTTCCACCATCTCCTGTGGAGCCAGGAGCAGAAGCTTTAAGAAATGGGATGCAGAGATGTTATCAGGGTTCCAAGTGCTTTGGAGCACCCACTGGTCTCTTGCCAGGCATTGGAAGAATTCTTCCCCCCAGGGGCATGTGGCCCCTGAGATAGCTCCAGACTGAGTGAGAACAGGGTTTGGACATCTCCTGGGAGGTTTGACCAACCTGTGGGATGATGTGGAAATGGATTTTTCTCACATGCTCAGGGAATAGTCAATCCTAATGCTGAGGCCAGGAAGCAGTTTTCCCCCAGGGCAGATTTGCACTCATCCCTGGGTGGTTTTGCCTTCCTCTGCAGTATCAAACATGACCACTGGTCAGGCTCCTCCAGTCTCTTTTGGCCAGGTTGCTGCCTGCTGCTCATGCACCACAAAGATGGCCTGTTGTGCCCTACATGCAATCTTCTTTTATCTTCTTCCTTTTTGTGATTGCTAATGAACCTAATTACTCACTACCTCTTCAGGAAACAGGGTTTTCTTGGCCTGTATTCCTTCTGCCACTTTCTGTAACTCTGTTAGACTGACAGACTGCAAAGGATGTTTTCTCAAAATAAACTGAGATCCATCACCCAGCTCCTGGCTACACATGGGCATTGCGTTAACACTTGTGAGCAGGGATTGTGAAATGGTTTCAGAAAAATAACAATAAATAAACCCAAAAATAAAATCCTGATTCCAGTTGTAGCCTGTGTTACCTGTCCTTGAAAGCATTTTTGGTGCTGAAAAACTCATGGCATTACAGGCAAATGAAATTGCTCTTCATCATTTAAGTCGTGGTGTGCAGGAAATAAATAGAAATAGAAATAGAAATAGAAATAGAAATAGAAATAGAAATAGAAATAGAAATAGAAATAGAAATAGAAATAGAAATAGAAATAGAAATGAGCATGTTACTCCTAGAATTCTGTATGGCAAGCTAAGATCCAGGTCTGAGGGCTCCATCCTGGAGAACAGCTCTCTGCAGTGCAGGTCCCAGTCCCACCCAGAAGACAGAGACAGAGATGGGCACACCTACATCAGGGCTCAGGCAGAGACTGAAAGTCCTGGGCTGAGCTGGGATTAGCCCTGGATCCTTGGCAGGAGATGGTGGGAGTCTTGGGTAAGGCTGGTCCCACGCACTGAGGCCTATGTGCACTCCCATGACCCTGACAGAAGTACAGCTCCAAATGTTTCCAAGCCACAGAAATGAAAATATGGTCCCTCAGTGATTGCAAATAATAATAACCTGGGTTATCAATACCCCTGCTGTTCCTTCTCATCATACTTAGTCCAGGTACATTGCAGAAATATTTAGTTATACTTCCTTGCACTGAGATAAAGGAGTCATTCCAAGAGGCAGCAAATGTGCTCATGGCATCTGGACTCCCTGTGGTGCTGTGACAGGCTGTTGAGTTACCAGTAGACTCTGGTTTCACCAATGTTCAAGTCAAGGTAGGAACACTGTCAGGGCTCTCTCCTGTACGCAGCTACATTACCTCATAAAACTTAAAGCTGTGTGAGTTCTTGGGTGATTCGTCCTCTCTCACACTTAAAATTGACAAGGTACAGATTCAGAAGACAGCAGTAAGGAAGACTGACCTACCTGCTGGCAAAGAGATGGATAGGATCATACACACATATGCTCTTCTTGGTCAGCCTCACTCCTTTAGAAGTGATATTAAACACAATGTGATAAAGCTTCCCCTTTTTATTCAAGATGCTGAGTGCAATTTGCACAGAAAACAACAAAACAATAACGTTTACTCAATTAGAAAATGGTGTGTGTGTGTGTGTGTGTTTACAGCAGACTGTTTCTTAACTACATGTTAGTGGTTGCTTCCAGCAAAACGAACCCTCCCAAAACAAGATCTATATAGAGCATAGAGAAACAACACAATAACGGCTGTAAACAAAATATGTCATCAGCACTGGACTATATGCATGGAAAACATTGCACTAGTACCTACTCCCTAGCACATACTGTAAATAACTGCACAAAAAGGGCTGATTTGCAAACCATACCAGAGCAAACAGATTGCTGTATAAGCCACAGTAACAGTGCATGGGTACGAAGTTATCAGTGTTAAAATAGCCAAATCAAAAAACCTCCACTCTGTCTGTAATCCAATTGGTGCCAAAACATACACTGAGGTAGTAGGTTTCTAATCAAGAGAGAGAGAAAACACAGGCTAGTAATTTCTGGAAGTGTCAGAAAGAAGGCACCTTCCTTTAATTTAACGTGACATTGTCACAATGAGCATTGCTCTTGGAAGCAAGTCCTGACTGGCAACAAATCCAGAGTTTCTTTTTGCAAAAAAGGAACACTGTTAGGTTGATTGCTCCCCTCCTTTGAAGGTGGATCCTCCCTACTGCTATTTTTCTAATCAAAACAGTTAACAGATTCTTATGTAGGGAAGTGTGTTTAAAGGGAATTAAATGTTATTATTCCCAATCAAATGAAGAAACTGGGCACACAATAAGAATTTGAGCAAGGTCATTTAACAAGTCATAATGAAGAGACTGTACGTGGTAGCTGTGAGAAACTGGAAAGATTGATGTCTTGAGACATTTTGGGATGCATGTGTGTGGGGAAAGGGGCAGGTTGATCCTTGCTACCCTGTACACCCTACCCCCTTGGAGCCTGTATCCCAGCCTGGCAGAACCTGCCAATCCCTGGAGGCAGTGCTCCATACCCACCTCTGAAGCCCCTAATCAAGGTCCTGAGTGGCCAAATGACCAGAAGTCCTACCTGGGGCAGCAGCCCAGGAAGGCCAAGGGGTATTTAAGGCCAAACACAAGGCAATCACATGTCTTCACCCTACCACGTCTTGGAATTTCTATCCAAACACCACTGGAACCCAGAAGTTGGTAGCTATGTGTGTGCTTTTCTATATATTTTCTATTTTCTCTCTTTCTAATTTTCTTTTCTTGGAATTTTTGGGTAACTTAAAATAGAATGGGTTTAGAGTTTGCTAAGTTGAATGGGCCAAGTTAAGGCTTTGAGAAGTGTTTATGTTGATTAAATTTTGCACTCAACCTTTTGCCAAAGTTTCTCTGATTTTCTGAAGCTGCCATTAAAGTATTTTTTGTTGTTTTGACCTCTTGAGCATATCTTGTCAGTATTTCTCCTGTGCATCTAACTCAGAGTATAGGAACAACCCTAAGCCCTGTTCAAAACCTCACTGAGCAAGTTGTTTGGGGCCTTAAAGCTCTAGGCCAAAACCTTCTCTTCTGCATTTATACCCTGACCTGCTTATTATAATGGTGGCCTGCAAGCTCAGAAGTATTGCACATACGGGATGTGCAATTTGTTGTTTGCATGTTGTCATTAACGGATCAATGAGTTAAAGGTGGGAAAAAGTTGGAGAAATTGATGACAAGTCCTGTGTAAGCATTGGAGACCAATGCAAATATGGGTATAAAAATGAGTTCGTTTTAAGGTTAGATCTGTTTACATTACATGAGAATTTTAGGTGTAGTGAGACACAATTTTTTAATTCCTCAATTTTTCCTTAAAACAATGTTTTTCATCGAAACACAAGACCTATCCAAGATCTCTCCAAAAAGCAAGACCTCTAAATGCCACCTGCAAGAAAATCCTGAGTGAAAACATCCAAAGTAGTAACCTCTTTAGAAGGATGCTCTGCCTAAGTGGGCAGCTTTACCCCTATCAAAAGCTATGCAAAAGTCATCAGTGGTGGATGTAGAAGGGGGATCAAGCTGCTTTTGGTGTTGAAGAATGCTGAGACTAGCCTGTGTTACGATCCGATTTAAGCCCAGAAGAGCAGAGAAAACTAAGTCTCTGTGCATAAACCGGAAAGAACTTAGTGAAGGTTCAAAATATTCCCAAAAACGAGATTAAAACCAAACGAGGTTAAATGTTGGTGCCAAAAAATTGATATATTTTATTTTATAGTAAAAGAGGCAAAGAGAAGTAAAGAGAAAAGAAAGAAAGAAAGAAAGACACAGAGAAAGAAGTGTGGGGGGGGGGTGCGGGGACAGGGAGAGGTGACAGGGGTTAGGTGGAAGCATATCACCNTGGTTCGAGGACTGGCAGCTGATAGCCCTGGGGCTGTGGTCTCCACCCTGGAGGTGCTAAGCTTAGGCTTTGTGAATGTCCCCAGCCCTGAGCTGTTACTTTTATCTTATCCTCATCAGTGAGCAGTGTAAGGCCTCAGGCAGGGCCCCTTTCAGGGTGCAGTGGTCTTCTCTGCAGCTTTTGCAACACAGTTTTAAAAGTCCTTAATTTCAAAAGTTTAAGTCATAAACTGTAATATTTCAGCCTCTCTCAGCCTGACTCAACAATCCTGGTGTTAAACACTCAAACAGTGTTTCCTGTCAGGAACTGGCACCAGCGAGGACAGACAAAGTTCCTGATAAAGGAACTTTGGATAAACCAACAAGTTATAGTACTGATAACTTGTCTAAAGCTGCTGAGCTACAGGCTGCTGAGTTGTGGTGTGCTGTTCTTGGTTTAGGCACTCTCACAGATGGTGATTTCAGTCAAGAGAAAAGTGGAAAGGTGAGTTTACCTTGGGGTCCTTAAGTAAGCTAGTTGAATTCTCTACCTCAGTTTCCCTATCTTTAGAAATTACGCTGGTAATGACACTAACTTCTCCCAGGAGGTGAAGTCCAAGCAATACTCCCACTATGCTTAAAAAAAGCTTGATTATTACTAGGACTCTCTGGGGAGCCAGATGCTGAAAAGTAAACAGCAAGCACCATGCCTGCATCAGATGTAAAAAGCACAAAAAAAGAAAAAAATTAACCCTTCTATGACTTGAATTCAAATGCAGGGGAGATCTCATTGTTTTTATTTGGTAACAGGATGAACATACACGAACTCAGTTAAAGAAAACTGGAAATGCTGAAAAATATTTTAGAGACCACAAGCCTCTTATTTCAAATCAAGAACTGACAATAAATACATATTTTTAAAACTTAGTTTCAGAACAACTGAGAATATTTGCCATTACTTGGTGTCATTCATTTTGGTTTTCCATTTTTTTTCCTTATTAGTCTTAACAAGCCGAATATTTTTCATTACCCTACCCACCCAGTCCCAGGAGCAAACTTGTGCTGAGTTTTGTTTTCAGCATACATTTAAACATGTTTTCTATTTCCTGAATATAAAACATAGCATAACAACCTGCCTTTTTTACTTCCTTGAAAAATGTTAGAGAACAGGTATCTGTTGTTAAATTCAGCTCAAGAAAGACATCTCTATTATTAGTTCTGCTTTCATAAACATACTCTAAAGTTTATTATCAGCCTCATACATAGAACTCCCTGCAAAATGCTGCCTGAGAAAACATTATTTTATAAGACTAAGATCCTTGAATTTGATTGATTTCCCCTTATTACTCCTACCAAGACGTTTAATGTTTCTTAACTTTTATTTAGAACCTGCCACTGTAGGGTTAACCACAAGAGCAGTGAAATCTACTGTCACAGATAAGCCACAGTGCCCACCTTTCCTCCCTGCTGAAGGTAGACTGGGCACTAGGGTATGACTTTGAAGTGTATCACCAGAACAAAGAGAGAGATAGTCTCTCATTTATAAAACTCATGGTGGTGTAATGAGCCCCTACCACAAAAAAAGAAGGTGGCCCCACTCTGATGCACCTACTTACACAGAATGCCCTGTGTGTGGTGAGCTGTATATGTTTTTGTTGTTTAGTCTTTGTCCCCACATGCTGCCCCAGGACTAGAAGAACTTCACATGCAATGTGCTTTGATTTCAGTGCAACTAAAAGAGTGGTCCTGCTCCAGGTGTTATTTTGCACTAAGCTGATTTGCAAATGCAATGACTTTTGTCTGTCAAGTAAGAATAGGGAGGAGAAAAAGGTGGTGAAATATTACTGTGAGAATCAGGGCCTGTAGAAAACCAGAAGACCTGGCAAAAATCTAACAAGAACACTATAATAAAAACAGTAAGATTTTTTAAAATTGCATATGAAAGTGTATAAAAATATCACCTGAGCAAGAAGAAAAGCAAAATGTTCACTCTGTCATTCCACTGCTAGATTTTATCACTAGAAAACCCTAGTGGCCATAAGTAATTTAGTCTGATAGATGCACTCCTACAACCACCAGCAAAGACAATGGAATTATGTACATTGCTCCTGCCACTGGGTAGCATCTAAATTCAGAGTGTTGTAAGTGCCCAACAGTCAATACATATGTTCTTGGAAGAGACCACAATAATACAAAATGCCAGGAGCGTGCTATGAAGCTGGTGAGTGTGTGCTGTCTTGCACTTAAGTATAAGGGTAAATAAATTTGCTAAAACTGAGTTTCAGGTCCTCGGCCAACTTGCTTGGAAGTAGTTGTTTTATTCTACCTTGTGGTCAAGTCTGCAGAGCAGGGTGAGCTGATGTCTCCAATACAGGCCTGCATCCTGGTCCTACTTGGGTACAGACCAGAATCCTCTGTGCTTACAAGGGATCAAAAGAGATGTTTCAGCAACAGGAAACGAGTCTCAGCAAGTGGAAATGCACAGAGAGCATTTAATTTTAACAGAAAATAATGGCTTTGGCAGTGATCACCTGTGCTGTTTCTGTGCTGATCTTGCTTTTACACAGTAGTCAGACATGAAAAGGGACAGCTGGGATCACAAAACTTGTCTATCCACGGGAGCAGAAGAAGCCCCATATTAGGATGTTCAACTGACACTAAACTGAGACTGAGAAGACCTGTTAGTGTTGTGGGTAACACAAATGGGAAAATCCTCCCTCCACTTCAGAGGGAGATGAATTATGGAAAGTAAAAGCACAAAGTTTTTTTCCTCCTTTATATCTGGCCAGCATTGATGTCAGGTCCCTGGAGTAATTTGCATGTAGTCAGTGCCAGAGGGCTCTTTCCTCAGCCAGCATGTTTCTGCGTTTGAGTGATGATGTTCAGACACATGCCAGTAAATGTTGATTCAGGGGGTGTTCTGGTGGGGTGCCAGGACCTTCCAATTCAACTCCAGCAGAAAGCCACTCAGCAAGCCACTGCACTCACACACACACACACACATGCACACACACACCAGATAGCTTCTTCGACAAATCGATGGCAAAGAGGCAGGAAGGGTCCTTGTATAGAGTTCCATGGTAGAGGTTTATTCCAGCCCCTCGTGTGAAAGGTTCCAGTGACAAAAAGATGCAGAACAATGTGGGGGTGTCCAGGGTTATATTTGGGGGCAGGGAAAGCATCAGGGACCAATGCTCTGAGGGCATGGGGCCAGTACATAGGCGGGACTAGGGTACGGGAGCCAATGAGGAAACCCTGACGGAGTGGCAAGGAACAAGGGCCGATGGGAGAGTGGGGAAAGGAGAAGTTTCTGGACCAGGGGTGTATAGGGTAGAAGGGGGTAGGGGGGACGGAGGCCAACTGGCCAACCGGGGAAGCAAAACTGGGGTACATTAACATAATGGAACAAAGCACCCTGGGAGAGGCTTTTTCTGTCACCATAACCTGGGGGAGAGGATCTCTTATCCCTAGGGATGTTCCCACCAATAGACTCCCTTTGTCCCTTGTGCTATGGGCCCACCAGCCCCCACAAGTAAAGCTCTGAGATCAACACTGGTTCAACACATGAAAGCAAAATATCATTCTGTTTTTAATTATTAAGTGAGGTGATGGATTTAAAAAGTGTAAAAGAAAAGGACTGGATTCTGCTCTCATTTTTTTAGTATAAATGGCTAACCTGTGTATAAATCATCAAAGGATGAAGAATTCCATTATTTTAAAATGAAATGTGAGGAAAAAGGAGACAAGAAATATTTAAGACCATCTCACAAGCTCCTGGATATACATTATTTTATTCCAGTTAAAGGAAAGTAAGTGCTGTACTTGTCAGTTTCCATCTTTACAAATTTGAATGGGTTATTGTGCTTTTCAATTAAAAGACAGATTTGGGAGCCATTCTAGAAATTGCAAGGACTAACAGCAAATTCAGGTAGCCCTTACCTTTAGCTAGGTGAGCTTATGGACCTTCTGATTACAAAGCAACATAGCACTATCAGCTATATAATTTGAAATATATTTGCTTCCAGACTGAGCTTGTAAGACTTTGTAAGTACACAAGGAAACACTTTCATACCCAAAGGATAGTTTGCAAAAACACCACCATATACCATTCTTCTCTAGCATAACCAACTACATTTTGGAAATCTTCTGTCCAGCCACAAAATCTATGCTTGAAAAAAGAAGCAGCTAGAAAAAGGAATTTGCTTCCTTAATTCACCCATCATGAACCAGGTCCCCAAAAGTCAGATTCATTCTGATGCTAAACATACTGTATAAATAGGAGTGGATGGATAGCAGGGTTAGGGTTAGGGTTAGAGTTAGGGTTAGGGTTAGAGTTAGGGTTAGGGTTAGAGTTAGGGTTAGGGTTAGAGTTAGGGTTAGGGTTAGAGTTAGGGTTAGGGTTAGAGTTAGGGTTAGGGTTAGAGTTAGGGTTAGGGTTAGAGTTAGGGTTAGGGTTAGAGTTAGGGTTAGGGTTAGAGTTAGGGTTAGGGTTAGAGTTAGGGTTAGGGTTAGAGTTAGGGTTAGGGTTAGAGTTAGGGTTAGGGTTAGGGTTTGGGTTTGGGTTTGAGTTTGGGTTTGGTTAGGGTTAAGGTCAGGGTTAGGGTTACGGTTGACCTATAAAAAATGCTACAATTTTAGATGAGTTTCAGTCTACTTATGCAGTCTAATCTGAAATATTTTAAAGCTATCTAAAACTGCAAAATTTCTGGTTTTTTTATTTACTCTCTAAAATATTACCAAGGATAAATATAAAGGTTGGCTTCCCTCCTCTGTGTTTTTTCTCAAACACTGATAATATTGGTGACATTCCTAATCTGTTGTTCTTTTAGCTATTTAAATAATTACCAGGTTTTGGGGGTTTTAGGAGTATTTTTTTGTTCTTTTCTTTTTCTCATAAAGAATTTTTCCCCATGCTAGGAGAGAAATTACTGAGTTGTGTCAGTTTGGGCCAAATTCAGGGAAACATCCAAAGGGAATGTCTCCCCAAAGGAAGGCAGGCCACAGCCGGCCCTCCCCCACCAGGTTCGGGAAAAAAAAATTTTTTTCTTCAGAGGAATGGGAAAGAAAAAAGAAAAACTATTTATTTAACAAACACACAGGAAAAGAACAACAATGCCAGACAACAAAACCTCTCGCCCGTGGAGAGACTCCTGGGATGATGCCAAAGTCCCTCCATGGGTGTGGTCCCCCTCCTCCTCCTCAGAGCCAGGTTGGGGCCGCGGCCCCCCTCCAGGTTAGGGGAAGGTCCCTTGGTGAGATTCCAATGCTCTGGTGTTCCAAACAAGTCCAGAGGAGAAGGAAAAAAACCAAAGTCCCAGAAAAACCCCTCTGTCTCTCTCACCGAAGAAACCGAGCCGAGGGGAAAAACAACTGGCCGAAAAACAAGAGTGCTTCCTCTGCTCCTCAGTAACAGCAGCTAATCTCTGTGTCCTTGAAGCACAAACTGTTTGAAAAGGTCGCTCCGTTTTTTCTCTCTCTCTTGCATCCAGTTTTAAAGGCACAGAAAGGCACAGGAATCATGTCTGGGTATAGAGCAGTGATAGGGGATATAACAGCATAAAGTCACCCCAAGACATAAGTACTTGAAAGAGACAAAATACCTGGCCACAGGGGGAGGGGTCCAGCTGTCCTCTTTTACCTAGGGTTTTTTCTCACGTAAGGCAGAGATGCTGCAAGATTTGAACTGGGAAAAAGGGGGTGGTTTCAGGGGCTAGCTCTCTTGAGCTCTCAGCATTTGGAGGGGAGAGAGGCTGCGTCGCCACCACGGGGTCATGCCTTCTGCTACCTTCCTTCTACCATGAGTGGAGCTTGCTGGCTGGAGCAGCTGTTTGCACTGGGACCCGATTTAACACCCTACCGCACTAAAAG
>VZRQ01009988.1:71327-90608 GCA_013397975.1 Machaerirhynchus nigripectus
CTCCCCAAACCCAGAGTCGTTAGCTGTGAAGTAGCCAGTGAGAAGAGTATTTCGAAAGTTGTTTAATGCCTTTCCCAGAAACTGGTCTTGCACGAGTAGGAGAACAGGAGTGAAGAAGGTCAGATAAAATGATGAAAGAGATTTGCAGTCTCTTTTTAAATATATTTTTACTCTTCTGTATCTGGAAAAAAAACAAAAAAAAAGGAAACAGAAAGGTGTCAAATGCTGCCTTTCTCCGCTTTGTCCAAGTGGTAGGTAATCTGGGAAAGTAAAATAAGGGTATCAGTTTAGACAGCCTCATTTTCTGCAAGCAGTGAAACTTTGCTTAACTGTTGAAAAGGTGCAACATGAGGCATGCCAAGGAAATACCTCTTACGGGCTCAAGTGGAAATATCATTCTGTCTTAAACAAATTGAAATCTATTATGATCAGACTGATTCAGCTGGAATTCAAACTTAGGCATCAAGAAGACTACATAACAGTGTCCAGCATGCTTAGATCAAGAGATTTTAATAGGTTTCTTGGCTGTAGGGCTCTCTGATCATCCTTGATCAACAGCTTTCCCAATACCTCTTTGCTTATGAAGGCAAGAATGTTGTACATGTGGTTTGAAATGAAGAAAAGAAAATGCTCCAAACACAACACTATGTTTTAAAAGCTCTGTTCTCCCAATGAGCTTTCAGTGAAAAGCACAGCCTTAAGAATGGAGAGGAGCCAAAGGTATAACAAAATATGTGCATTTTACAATCTGCTTGACTCCTCTGTCAAATATTTATAATACCTTGGCCTCATAATTAGGCTATGTTGGACTAACATTATCCTGAATGTACAAACATAACTGTTTTCTATGTAGTTATACATGTGCATCTTCACAATAAACAGATCTCCTTGAGAAAGAAGTATAGACAAGAAAACTTTTTTGTTATTTCTAGTGACAATGGACAGTTTCTAGTGAAAGAGGACAGTCTATTCAATTCGCCTCATAACCATCTCTAGAAATCCTCTGGAAAAGCTTCAAACAGGAACATGAATATTTTACTCTTATTGGCTATTCTAACTGGTTACCTGAGTACATCTGGCACCCTGTTTAGCTACTGTTATTCTGACAATGCTTATATCAGCAGAGTTTGAAAGCACATTTTAAAGTCTCTCAACCAAAGAGATTCAGCCCAAGGAGAGATGAATTCACCTGTAGGGCTGGGCATGCCTTGGAAGACATTATTGCATCAAAACATGTTTTGGTCCCTTTCAGGAAACCAAATGCAATTTCTTTTGCATTCAATAATATATTGCCTTTTCTTTTTCTTTTTTTCTTTTTTTTTTTTTTTTAATGGTACTTGGGCAAAGGAGAAAAAGGACTGCCAGAAGATCTTTACTGCTGAATTGCATTGTCTGTGATGAATGTATACATTGGCTGCACAGATCTACTAGTGAGTTGGTATATTCTACCACACAGATAGCAGGGGAACCTTTCCTTTCAAGATAGTCCCCTGTAAATTGCTACTACAAAATCTTGCTCACTGATGCAATTCTAAGACACTGTGTTAAAGAATTAGTGTTAAATGCTTTCAGCATTTCATTGAATTTATTTAGACTGAGTTGTCAAATTTCTAGCATAATCTACAATAGGCAATACTAACAGCCATAACAACAGTACTACATTTCCTTGATGTTTCCCAGCTAAAACATTCAGCCTGGTTTACTGTCATATCCTGTGACACGTACCACTAGCCACATTTTAAAGAGAAAAGACTGACCCAGAAGGAAGGGTAATCATTTGGGACAGGTGGACTAAATGACATATCTGAGCAGTATTTCTGAACTTCTCAAAGGATTTGGTGAATCACACCAGGGATCTGAAACAGAGCTCGGAGTACCACCTTCAATCAGCCAAAATCGGGCCAGGAGACACTTCAGAGACAGAGTCAGAGAAGTGGGTATTTGCTTTATTCGGCACGCCAGGTGTGGGGGGATCGGGATCGCTCCTCCAAAACCCTGGTGCTCCCTTCAACACAGTATTAAGGGTTAAATTATGAATACTCATTACATTCCTTGGGACAGGTGTGGTTATACAAATTATTTCCCGGAAGTCACTAGTATCATTAGCATACGTGCCACGCATGCACTGTGTGTCCTGGTGGTCAAACTGATGAAGGTTCCTCCTCTTCCTTGGGGGTCTTTCTGATGAAGATTAGTAGTCTTCCTCACAATGCACTTTTCACCTTTCTCCCAGGGGCATGCGTGGTCCTTTGAGGAATGATTCAGTGGTTTCTGAGATGATCCTTGTCCCCTCTATCTTGACAAGATTAGGGCGAATCCGGCCTCTTAGGTTTTGGAATTAACATTCGCTGTCTGAATTAATATTTGCTGTCTGAATTAACATTTGCTGTCTCCTAATAGTTAACTGTGCTTACATGAGTTAGCTATTGACCGCCTCTTCTTCAACCTAACACATGGTTCTCTTCCTATGCCATCCACCATCACAAGAACTTTAACCCCTCCCATCCCTGCTAATAAAGCAAGGGAAAATGCAAAGTTCTCTCCAGTCTCTGGAAGTTCCCTGGGGAGAACTGAGTCAACCCAGAAAGGCTGTGGATGTCCCAACCCTGGCAGTGTTCAAAGCCGGACTGGCTAAGGCGTAGAGCAACCTGGTCTAGTGGTAGGTGTCCCTGTCCATGGCAGGGGAGGTTAGGACTAGATGATCTTTAAGGTCCATTCCAACCCCTTAACTTCTTGTGATTCTGTGATAGCTTTTTACTTCCATTAGCTACATCATCAGCTCCAGTAAGAACATACCAGCATAGAGTTTGCTTTGAATTGTTTTTTCTGCTTGGTGGAACAGATGTTCTGGTTTCCTAGCCAAATTTTCCATTGTATTATCATATAATAGAACTTCCCTACAACTACCCTAGCTTTGGATATGAATCAGCATCTTTTCATTTAAAGTTAATTAAACAATAGTTCTAGTGCAAATGCTAGCATGTATCAACAGAGGTAATTGAAAGAGGAAAAAGAATGAATATGCAGTGCTTTGTACACCTAAGACTTTAAGTAGTCCACTTAGCATATATTGAATGTCATTATCTGAAATAGCTTTGCCTGAATAAACATCTCAGTCCTTCAGCTTCTCTGATGAACTTACATTGTTTGCCAAGGTTGAGTACTGGCCTTCACTTTGATCACTAATGTAAATGCCAGTGACTTCTACAACTTTTCATGTGATACCAGCATCCACTGTGAGTCCATTTCTGCTATGAGTTTCTAGTTTATACCAAGGCATTTTTAACTTTTGCCTGCTGGACTATGAAGCTATGTATCTGTTATAAATACATATTATAATATTGGCTTTTTGCAAATATTAAAGGATGCTATATGTACAATGTTAAAGTAGCTTTGCTATAAAGATGTAATTTTTGTAACAATAGCTAATGCCTTTATTTCTGTTATTAACTAAAACTTAGACATAGTAGTGAAATAGCTGATATGGTTATGCTTGTGGTAATTGAACTGTCTGCTTGGTTGGATAACATCCAGTGAATGTATGACGGAGACCCCTGCTACTGACATGCCAGCTATCAGCAACTACCGTGTGCAGACACCATGGACCAAAGCCCAAGCTGGGGGTGATAATAAAAACTGACTAAAACCACAGCCAGAGAATACGCATGCTCTAAAAAGGCGGATCCTAAGAGGAGCCATGCTAAACAGTTCCTGGAACATGTAAACTAATTTGGACGAAAAGTTTGAATATGCATAATTGTTTATGAATAGGTATTAGGCTGATGCAATAGTAAAGGTATGTAAGGGATGTCTCCACAATAGCAGGTGTGCTCCTGGCTGAAAGCCAGGACACCCAGCGCCCCAGCGCTGTAGTTTTGCTTTACTGTCTTTGTCCCCCATTGTCCTTTATTAAACTTTTAAATCTTAACAGGAGAGTGAACCTCGTTTTTCACATATCTATACAAACTGACTTACTGAAATGGAAATAGACTGAGGTTCATCTTTTTCTTCACACAGAATTACTACGTATAATGAGTATACCCATACAGGAAGGAAGCTGAGTGTCAGTTTTGCATAATAATTAATCTCTTTTAATGATGTTTTGGAGTCCAAAGCCTTAGAAGAGCTATCCATTTTAACAGTTGGCATTTATTATGCCTGTATAATGCAAACTTTCAAAATCTGCTCTCTCAACACAGTTGGAGGACACCCAGAAGCATTTAGACTGAGGTAAGAGTTTAGACTAACTCAGAAACATCTGTTCTGTATTTACTCATGCTCCTCACCAAGTGTAAATCACAGGCGTGATGCACCAACTGGAAGTGGAGAGCTGACCTCTCCCAGCACTGTTTCTGATGGCCAGCTCAGCTGCTCCAGATTAAATGCTTGCCCTTTACCTCCATCCCTTCCTCTCCACCTGCCAGAAACAGTGCTGCTCAGAGAGGGCTTAGGACTCTGCTGAAGGTTAGGATGTTTCTTTATTTTTCCTTCTCTCAGGGAGTTTCTCTCCCATTTGTTGCCTAAGAGATGGGAATGACTGGTACTTAAGAGACAAAAGATACGGCCCGCATGGGGGAAGGGATACAGTTTGCTGCAGTCTTGCTGCAGCTGGGGGAGTGAGTTTCATGGCTGGAGGGAAGCTCTGCACGCTTGGGAAGCAGAGAGATGCTGTGAGCCTTGGCTGGGGATCAGGGG
Organism: Machaerirhynchus nigripectus; assembly: GCA_013397975.1. Lineage (NCBI taxonomy): Eukaryota > Metazoa > Chordata > Aves > Passeriformes > Dicruridae > Machaerirhynchus > Machaerirhynchus nigripectus. The sequence goes on from VZRQ01009988.1 coordinate 76,023, forward strand.
CTGGGCTCAGCCCTCTCTCTCGCGCGCGCGCGCGCTCTCCCGCTTGCTCCCTCGGGGATCGGAGGGCAGATGGCTGTGGTTTTGGTGCGGGACTGCTGCTGCCTGGAGGATTTGCGGCCACTGCAGAGTTTTGTCCTTCACTGCTTCTCCTTACCGTAGGTCAGCCTCTGCTAGCAAGAGTGGTCATTGAACTGGGACCTTTTTAACACCTGATCTCACTGGGAGGGACCCTCAACATCTGCTTGTGTGCCTCAGGGGAAGCTCGGGACCCCGGCCCCCTCCCCCTCTCTGGAGGGAGCACCTCCCAGTTGCTTGCGGGAGTCTGGCTGCCACGGACATCCCCAGGACATAATACAGGAGACGTGAGAGCCAGGGGAAAACCCGAAACAATCCCCTCCCTCCACCTTCTCTCTCCTCCCACAGCCTCCCAGCCCCCGCTGTTTTCTGCCGCTGCTCTGGTGATTTTTGCTACACTTTAACTCGACATTATTTTTTTCAAAGAAAACAAAATGCTATTTGAAAGGTGCTTGCATTCTCTTTAAAGCAAGGGAAACCAAGAATAAATGATCTTGAGAAAACGTTTTAATACTTGTTTAGTAAGTGAATTTAAATATCGTGACTCCAATTTAGCATATGACCCAAGTGCTTAACATTAATTTTGCTATGAGGAGAAATAGCATTAGCATAGAAGGTATCCTGGTTTTGGAGCTTTGGCACATAATTGTGCCTAAATCATTCATGATGCCAAACACTTTCTAGTCCTTTTCACTCTGACGTTGAGTTTTATGTTTGCTTGAAGGCTTGCATTCCACTTGCCCTAGGATAACATCTGTGACGAAAGAGATTAGTTTTGGTTTAATATGTTATTTGCCTACCAGCATATTATGGAAACATATAAAAGAAGATAAAAATATAATTAATACACTGGCAAAGGTTTGATTACACCAAGTAAGGATTGAGTTTCCTGAATAAAGAATGAATGAAAGAAATTAGATACTTCTTATGTAAAGCCCCCTAGAAGATTAGGTGCAAAAGTTTGTTCTATATTTGTTAATCAAACATAATTCAAATCTCTGCGTATGTTTGGGGTAAAAGCAAGATCACTGTTTTCATAAAGAGATGTTCCATTGCGGATGGAAAGAAAAACCCCAGTTGTTTTCAAGGAGCAAGGGGGATGAGCTGTGTGCTGGGTTGACCTTGGCTAGACACCAGGTGCTACTCTATCACTCCTCTCCTAAGCTGGATGTGGGGAGAGAATATGTAAGGAAAGGATCATGTTTTGAGGTGAGGGCAGGGAGAGATCATTCACCAAATACTGTCACAGGTAAAACATATTTGACTTGGGACAATTACTTTATTAATGAAATCAGAGTAGGCTAATGTGAAGTTAAACCAAATCTTAAAACACCTTTCTCCCACCCCTCTCTCCTTCCTGGGCTTAACTTTTTTCCTGATTCTCTACCTATTCCTCCACAGGGCACAGGAGGACAGAGAATGGGAGTTACAGTCAGTTCCTCACACATTGTCTCTGCTGCACCTTCCTCCTCATGGGGAAGACTTCTCATACACTGCTGATGGGCTTGGCCTTAGTGGGTGGATCCCTCTTGGAGCTGGCTGACGAGTGGCTCTGTCAGACATGAGGAAAGCATCTAGCAGATTCTCAGAGAAGCCACCCCTCCAGCCCTTCCCACTACCAAAACGTTACCATGCAAATCAAATACAACCTTCCACAAGAAGGAGGATAATCAAAGCCAACAAAGTTTTCAGCCACATATGTGAATTAGAATTTTGTAATTATCACTGGTCTTCTTTGGCTGAGTGACTAAAACAAAAAATTAGGATAATTAGGATCAAGCTGAGCTTTTCATCTAACTAAAACAAAACTTTCATGTTTACCATTTACTTGATGCTGGATAAAAATGCAGCATCACCATTGGAAACACCATTTCAAAGCAAAAATTCTCATTTGGCTTTTTCAATATCTCTTCAAATTTTTGACAATCACTTGTATTGAATAAACTCCTAAACACTTTAGTCTGACTCAAAAAACCACTTTTCAACTAATAACACTTGTTGATTTTCTTCTACATTTATTATTGCTTGCAAGTACCAGGTTTTGAAGTTAAGAAAAGGAAAGAAGTGGTTTAGGAGAGAAAAGAATGAATTGCCTAGTGATGGATCAATTAATAAGTAATAAATATTACACTTTTTGATCATGAGTATCTGGGCACCTGTGTGTTGCTTTCTCTTTTGGGGTCGATGCTACCCCTTGTAAGAGTCCTATCTGGTTCCTGTAGCTGGTATGCTCAAATTTGAAGCTAGTTGTTCTGTAAGGAAGGAATAAGATGCAATCTAAATGTGACCAATGTCTTTTGAGGACCGATTTCATATTCTTCCTTCTTCTCATGAGAAGACATAATCTTGCTTCTCTTTCAGCACTAAGTGTTGCATTAGGAAAAAAAAAGCCTGATTGTCACTGTATCGAACATAATTCTTGCAGCTGGGAGTGAGGAGGACTCTCCTCTTGCTGAAGTGGAAAATTTCTATACATCATCACACAGGCAAATTTTCCTAAATGGGATAAGGACTATGATAGAAGCAAAGTCACAGCTGTATTCCGTGACTGGTCCAATAAATTAGTTGATGGTGCAAAATCAAGGAAGAATTTCTGCAGTGCACTATGTAAGTTAGAAATTCCTCTGTGTCTTTAGGACCATGAATGTTATCCCTGAGGAGCAATGCAACCATGTGCCATCTCTGAGCAGAACTATATGCAAAGGACCAGAGGTAACATGGAAAAATGTTCCCCATAAAAAAGCCCTAGTTAAGTTGCCTTCAGTGATGATTTTTTTTCACCATTCATCTGAATATTCCAAATATTCACTTAAATCAAGACAAATGGAATTCCCAATTGTGCAGTTTGTCACATATATCTGTGACTTCATGTAAAGTAGAATCAAAAAGCAATCTAGCATCCTAAAGACGATGTATCTAGGCTCCTATGGCCTGAACAATAAAAAGCAGGCTAAAAAAGAGACACATGAAAGTCTCAAAGGAAAACCAGGTGCTTTCAGTAAGATTTACAAACATACACAAAACCGACAAGTTGCAAAATCATCTGCATAATTATAAAAGCTACCTTACTACATATTCCCTATATTCTTAGCAAGCATGCATACCATGGTGATTACTGTCTGCCCTGTCTAGATACTAACAATTTATTTTGCACTTAGCTTCAAACATCACATCACATCATGTTCATTTGCTATCAAAACTGCATAAAACCTTCTTCAGAATGCATTCTTCTATGCAAATTCCAGTTTGCCTCAGGTGCTACTTGCTAAATTAGACAAACTAATTTTTTCAAAAGAGCACAAAAAGGATTTTAAAAAGCACAGAAGCTATTCCAGCCCCCAGTTATTCTGTACTGCAGTACTAAACAATTGTTCAGCAGAGATAAATTACAGTGAAATATGGTTTTTTGGAAAGCAAAATGCCTTCACGTTTCAAGCAAGCTTTCCCAGAAGCTAACGAGACTTTCTGATTTGTAACCTGAGGCAATAGCTGTTAATGTAATTCAAGTTACAGGCCATAAAAAAAGAAGTGAGAAAAGGAAGGAAACTGTCTTTAGTAAGTAGTCTTAGACTACTGTCATTCCAGTTTGCCTGTGCTGCTGGATTATGACACATAATACCAAGAACACTATCAAGAAGCAAAGAGAAATACAATATGTTTGCCTTACAAACTGAAATGGACATTTTGCTTCTGATAATAATGGAGAGATCAACTTATCTTTTGAAACAGAATTAGAAATGACCTGAAATTTACCTTTTTACTTCTCTCCACAGACATAGACAAATGCTCTTCATTTACAAATGCTTTCATTGAGTAACCTGCTTTTAAACAACAACATCAGAATTATGCATATTAAATAAGCGGGATTTCATCAGAAGTCTACGTAGTGTTCATTGCTATGTAGTGGTCTTGGCTATATTGACACATACAAAAATTGTATCTTGCAGAAGGCTGCAAAGACAGGCAATTCTTAAATGGTTGAGAGGTTTTGACAAATGAAGCCAGGAAGAATCCTGTTAATTCAGCTCTCTCTGGATAACTGTGGAGCCCTCATCATGGTGTCTTCTCACCACCACATTCATATAGCAAAGGCACTGTCAGATAACAACATTCTGTGCCAGCTACTCTGCCATTTGATTTTTGGGACAAATGGGACAGAAAGAAATGAAAGCTTTAACTTAACACTCAGGGAATTTTTCACTTCCTGATCAAGAAATCATTATCAAGAAAAATTAAGACTGAAAGGCAGCTCTACATGTTGGCATGGGCAACATATAGAACTCAAAGGAAAAGCTTTTAGCTACTGATAAGCAACGTTGTATCTTAACAAAATCAAAATAAAGAAAGCTAAGACCTCCATCTCTGGTAAGCCTGAAATATAGTCCGTATATTTAAAAGGCTACATATAGTATTATATTACATTATATTACAGTGGCTATATTCTATTCTGTTGCGTTGCACTGCATAGAAGAATGCAGTACTGAAACCAAGACCTGTCAAAAAACAGGTTTTGATTTGACCGTGAGGTGGCAGCAGTGCTCATCATATATCCAGAGCACATTAGGCTTTCACTGTATGTACTAGCTGTTGAAGAAGCAAATATCTTGTATCTTTCTGTGCTAAAACATGCACGTTACTACTAGAGCAATACGTTCCTAGGACAAACACACAAAAAAGGAACCTTTTATTTGTCTACAATTCGTAGCTGAGAGAGTATATATGATTGAATGAACAGCGCTTTGTCCCCAAAATAAGAAGTCACACTGAAAACTTTGCATTAACATTGCAGAATCTTTTCCCAGTGAGAAAAAAAAAAAGAGGACGTGATAGAAATAACCTGTGAAAGTGTTAATCATAGAATCATACAATCAGAATAGTCAGGTTGAAAAGGGACCTTTAAAGGTCATCTAGTCCAACTCCACAGCAATGAGCAGGGACATCTACAACTATTGATCTACAAAGATCAGGTTGCTTAGAGCCCTGTTCAACCTGACCTTGAACGTTTAGAGGAATGAGGTTTCTACCACCTCAATGGACATAATGTTCCAGTGTTTCACCACCCTTATAGTAAAAAATTTCTTCTCATATCAAGTCTGGAATGGGGAAGAATAATTTTCTCATTTGGTGTTAGTTTTATTAGGAAAAAAAATTATTTAAAAAAAAAGAAAGTTTGGAATGTAAAGAAAAATTATGTCCATGGGGTGCTTATAATTAAAATTATGTCCATAGGGTGCTTATAATTTTCCATTCGAAGAGTTGCCAAGCAGTGATTTCACATGGGAAATTTCAGTTTTCCAAAATGGTTTAACAATGTTCTATCCCACACTTGATCCCACACTATCACTTGATGAACTACTTGTGCTTATGATGTCTCTGACAGGGCTGTATCTTTATTTGAGAAATGGCATCTCCATATTTCTTTTCTCGAAACTGAGAAAAAGGGCAGTACTGAGTAACAAGCAGTATCTCCCACAGGAAAATAAACACCCAATATTATGAAGATCAGATTACATGAGAAGAAGACTAGTCCATATTCAAGAGACTTGCACAGGATTTTGAAGCAGTTAAGTCTGAAATCCAAGATATGACTGCAACTTAAATAGCCATCCTAAAATTAACTTTACTGCAGTTGGCTTTGGTATGGATAGACTTAGTCGTACAAAGCTCTAGCTAGACACGTAGTTCCTCACACTCTCAGTGAGCTTGATCCTTGTTCCTGGAGGCATGCCCACTTAAGTAATTTTTTGTACCTTCTAGGTAACCGACACAGAAAGTACATTTCACACCTGTGACTACAGGGTAGACATGTAGTTTCAACATCTTTGTGTCAACAAGGCTAGCTATTCTATGTCTCTCTAGTCACTAGGTTCCCCATGTAGTAGAAGGACAAACGTATTAGAATTATTTTGACATGTGTGTATGCCTATAAGAAGATATTACAAGAGCTTCCTTTGTATATAATTAAGAAAGATACTTGTTGGATACATATCCTACAAAGATTTATGCAAAATATACTCTGAAGCTTTCTTTTCTGGGTGCAGAATGCCTGCACAGTAGGACAGTGTTGTCAGTTGGGTTCAGGACTTCAGCTGATGCAAAAGGGTACTGGTGAGAAAGCTGAAGCTCTTATGTTAAACATACACAGATGGGCCTGTTTAATACAAATACATCCCAGCTACATACTGAACAGAGGTTGCAAAACCCAAGAACAGAACAGAGGTTGTAAAACCCAAGTACCCTTGACCCTGAAAAAAGTCCAGGCTGAGTTTCACTGACCAGCAAATTACATGTGATGATACATTATAGCCATAATCTCAATCTTTCTGATTCTTAAATCTTTTTTCCAGCGTGTGACATGTGAAAGACCATGCACTGGCACAAGAGAAAGCATATGTTCGAGTAAACATTTCAGTAGTCTGCAAACAGCTATGTATTATCAATGGATAATATTCCTTTCTCCACACCCCTCACATGGCTGGTAAGGAGAGTTGCTCTGGAGTGGATAATGGACAGAACAGGTTGTGCAGTATTTGGCAAAGCAGCAGCTCCATTGTAGTGTTTTTCTTTCTAAGGTACATAATTCACAATATTTTTTCTGATTTTTATCAATTAGATAATTACCTGTAATCTGCCTCTATACTGTCTGAATAAGAAACAGCCTACAAATTGTTTTTGCATGGTTAGAGTTGCTTATTCACTGTAATCAACTGGTCCCATGGTACTGGTCTTTTCCCTAAAGAGATGGACTTAGCTATCTCTTAAAAGACAATAAATAACAATACAAATAATACCAAAGATAAGCAACTTGCAAAGAACCAAATTCACATCCTCAATCTTCAATCTTCAAGTTAGTATGAAACATTCACTTCTTGTCCTCCAGCCCAAATAAATAGGTGGCCCTAATCTTTCTAAGACCTTGAGAGTGAAGGCCTTCAAATGTAACCTTTTCCTCAAAGTTAGAGATTCATGGGTCTCCTCTCTTGGCTGAGCTGGTGCTCCTGAGTCCTCCTAAAAAAGCCCCAGTGTTTCTGCATTCACCAGCATAATGGTTGCTCAGCCATCACCCACCAGAGTAGGGAGAGCAATCATTCTGCCCATTAATCTTTCTGGAGTCTTTGTAGTTACATACAGAACTGCACATACTCATGAAAATCTGAAGAGTCACATGTTATTTGAGTATTTGTGCTTAGCTTCTGCATGACTGCAGTAAGAGCTATAATTCGTACTTGTTCAAGACTGTTCTCCTTACAGACATTTAGCTCAAGTATATAAGCAACATGACCTCTTAACAAAAGATCTGAATTTTTCCAAACAATTGTTACTAAGGGGCCTCTTAAGAAGAAGTACATAATAATTTGTCTGAAATTAATACATGCTTAAATTAAATTTTCTACATGTTTAGTTGAGATATAATATTTTCTTCTTATTTATCACTTTGCTAGAGCAGTAGGAATTTAAATAATTTTGATGCTTTTGACCACCAAAATAAAACACAGTATTATTTATATTTAGGAATAGTTATGTTTCAGTGAATTTCACTGATACATACACAAAGAAAATGCTAGGAAATTTGTTCCCATATATTTTGCTACCTAATAATCCAGCAATTGTCTTTGAAGCAATGTGGTTCAGAAACTGTCTCAGAGGCCTGTGGTACAACAGGTGAGGAAGTGCAAAAGCATAAACACACTGCAGAACTTAGAGATGTTTTTCCAAACTGCTGAGGTTGCTAAAATATCCGTGGACCTCTACACTAGGCTCAGACTCACTTGAAATTATTTCCAGAGGCCCCTGAAACCATCCCATGGCTTGGGATTGCTACAGTTCAAAATGTTTCAGCAGCCTCCCTTTTCAATGGCATCCTTAATAGGATCTCCTGTGCAGCATTTTTCTTAGGTCTGATTTTTTCATGTCCAGTGCAGCCTGTCTTTACAGACAGAAGAATACAGCCCAAAGCAAGTCAGAAGGATAGAATCTCACGAATCTGCATGTCCTATTAAGCAACTCTAATAATCCAGGATTTTTCTTTCAGGCACTGCACAAAAACTGATGAATAAGGCTTACCAGAGGAACTAAGTGGTACTAGCCATTATGTGAAAGGAATGGTTTTCCCTCAGACCGCTTCAATGGCTGTTTTCAAATCTAATTACTGTTTCTGTTAAGTCTGTTTCTGGTTACCACACAATTTTTTTAGTTTTAGAATAAACTGGAGATGCTTAGAAAACAATAGATGGCATATAAAAATGGGTGTCAAAAATGCAATAAAATGTTGTCCTTACCATCTGTTTTCTTTGATTCATCCCCCACACTAAGCTTATCTTTTCTGTCCAATTTATTTTCTTCTTTTAATTCACCTAGAAATAAGCAATAAGAAGCAATAAGAAACACTATAAGCATTTTAACGCAGAGTGCATTTTAATGCTTGTAACTCAATGAAATTGCGACACCCAAAGGAGATGTTCCTTAGGAGGAAAGGTCTGAATTCAAAAGAAACTGGATTAACATATTTTCATAGAACAAAGCACCAGAAAAAATTTATCCAACGCCTACAGACAAGCAAATTTTACAATCTACTTATGAATTTCTTCTAATTTTCAAAACCTTTCAAAGTTCATATGCAAATTTACAATTCCTGTGATTGTATGTAGGCCAGTAAAAACCTGATCATAAGCTTCATTTCAGAATCAGGAGTCTGAAACATTTATGCTTTCCAAAGAAATAAGATCCTGCAAGACTTCATCATAAGTGTCTGTTTTAAAGAACCATCTTAGATACCCTGAACAGGCCTATGTAATTTTACCTTAATTTCTCTTACCAGATTCCTTTATCTACAGATTCATTTGTTTTGATATCAGGGAACAATCCTCCTAGCACTGACTTTAGACACTCTGTAGCAAACCAGAAGATCAAGGCCTTTGGTAGAGCAATGGTTCATGCAGGATGAAAACAGCAACTTAAGATGGGGTGTATTTTATGAAGCCAGGAATGTCAACCAAGAGTCACTCTTTTTCTGGTCCTCTGTTAGTCATACAGCAAAGCACATCAGACCTTACCAGACCATCCCTTCATTGAATGAGAATGCTGAATATCAAATAGATCAAATAAAAAATAAAGGGAAAGCTGTAGCAGTACAGAGCTATTTCAGCTGCAGTGTCCAAACAGTATGAAAGGTCTTCTTCCTTTTGTGATGCACACCTCAACACAAAAAGCTGTAAAACTCTCACTTCAGAATTTTGTAAACGTGAGGCTGTATTACAGTGATTCCTATTCCATTTGTATTACTATTTTTGGTACTATAACTTGCCAGCCTTTGGATCAAGATTAAAGGTATTAAGTGTTAAAGAGGACATGATCTGCCTTCAAAATACTCATGGGCAGTAGATATTTATTTTTGGAACAGCCCAAAAAAAGAAAAATGTAGAGAAACGAGGTCTCCCTCTTCCACAATGTGCCTTAATCATTAGCATATTTATTATTCTTGGACAGTGGGTCAATCTCTCTCTCCAATTAAGCTTCATCATAGTATAAAAGAGGAATGGTTTTCAAATTCTAAAATATTTAACAAGATGGAACCAAAGCATGTTCTGTTCAGCTTTTATTCAAAACTTTTCATGTTTATCTTCCTAAGCTCACTGTGTGAGTGAAAAAAAGATGAATGCAAGATGATACAGGACAATCAGCATCCTCCTATACTGCCACTGAATTGGGGTCTTTGTACAGAGAGGTTATGAGCAGATCCAACAGGGTTTAGGTGTCTGTCTGATGAAGGTGGTCTTAAAACAAAAAGGGCACAGTCTTCAGGAACTGAAACAAAAATCCATCTAGGAAAGCACAAAAGTCTTCTTGGTCCTCCACCATCATACTGCTGACGGTAATGATGAGCTAACAATGCTTTTTTGACCATTTCATTAGCAAGTTGCTTGAGCCTAAGTGTGTGCAGGAAAAAATGCTGAACATCTACACATGCACTATCTCAGAGTTCGATCTCTCAGAGAAAGCATGGGGCAGTGAATGACAGAGAGATTTTAAACTCACCTGATAACACAATTTCTGAACTTTCAGTGAATATTATGAAAAGAGGACTTTTGAGTAATGTAATATCTACCATGTCGTACTGCCAGCAGCAGAGCAGAACAATGATCGTAATGGTCTTTTTGAAAGGGATGGCAGAGGCAAAGAAATAATAAGACAAATACATTAGATGAGATATTAACATACAGGCATAAAGGAAGCTGTGGTGAATCCAGAGATATGAATGTTAAGATTTCATCAGACCCCAGAGACTCTGCAGTGATTGTACCTCATAAAGGCCTGATCCCATAAATAAAAGAGTAGCATTTCTTTTCCTGAGGAAGACACTAATTTTCAGAAATTATAATTCCTTTCAAAGCACTTTTGACACCTGCAGCAGAGACACATTGCCAAAAAAGGTACTAGCAAAATCACTAGAGCACACTTAATCCCCAGATTGTTAGAAGTATGCAAAACAAAGGATTGCAGAAGAAAAGTCTGGTGCAGTCTAACTGGCATTTCATATGTCCCTGACCTTTTTGTCTTCCTGAGGGGCCCATTCCATTCACACATAACACTGTCTGAAGAAAAATACATTACAGAGAATGACAGCTTTGATTCCCACAGTCCTTCCAATCTAAAAAACCCTTAATTATGAAGGAATTACTGGGAAAGGCCAGCAACCCTGAGAATGGTATCAGGAAATTTTTAAACAGAATTTCTGCCTCTCCTGCCATCTAAACTCACTGCTTGAGCCTGTACTTTCAAAGCCTAAACGCTCATTCAGTCTTTTTCTAAGAAGAGGCTTGTAAGTGGTTTTTTCACTACTTCTGGACTGCATGATACTAGCCAAGTTTGTGACAAGTCACATCTGACTGTATTGCCATTTTTTGATATTGGCTCCAGGGAGCAGGAGCTGTGCAGGGAAGGACAGTGAAATGGCCAAGAGACAAGTGATCTCTTCTATTGGGTTTAATGGAATTTTCAAACATTTTTCCACCTTTTTTGGGTACAGAATGGGATTCTTATTTTAACTCAGTTCTACAGCAAGTTAAAAACACTAGAATTAAATTTCTGTCAAAAAATAAAGGCTCATGACTGTCCTTATAAAAAAATGAACTGAGCAAAGGAAGGATAGATGAAATAAATCCTAACAAAAGAGAGGAGAAAAATTCTCTGTTCTAAAATATATTTCAGTCTGAGGCTCCAATCAAATATGCCTTTAATTGGCTTTAAAATGAGTTTATAAGCCAACTTTGGCTTCTCCTCTGTCAGTTATTCAAGCAATGAAGATGTTCATTGAAGCAGGAGTATTTGTTTCAGATTTCCGTGCTGTGCATCGTAAGAGGCTACTTCAGTTCCATGAGAAAGATAGTTTTTCCTTTTTTCCAAGCAGGTATGATGAACCCCATCTACAGAAGAACACTACTTGGAATTTAATTTAGTTTCTGATTCCCACATGTAGGTGACTATGCCTATGTTCAGGAAGAGACTCTGGGCTCAGGAATGCTTTTCCAGGACATCAGGTTCCCCCATCACTAGGGTGAGAGATACTGGTTTTAGGGGTGGATTTATGTTTCAGTGGAAGGAGAAAACTCACCATTCTGGACATGCTGTTTCTCTTCTCCCACAATGTGATGAGGATCCATTTTCTTATCTGTCCTAAGTGCGTTTTTCCCTTGATGGGCTTCGTGTTTGCTCATACCACTGTGCCAAGTGCCCTTTACATGATTCTTACTGGATTCTGCATTTTCACTTTCCCCAGGTTTTGGTTCTTTGCTCTTTTCTGTCTTTGCTTCTTTGACATCTTCACCTGGCTTCCCATCCTGTTCATCTCTTTCCTTTTCATCTGTTCCCTGATAAGCATTTTCCTCTGCTTCTTTCTTAGCTTTTTCTTCTGCATCCTCAGCAAAGAGAGAAGCCAAACAAGGAAAGAAATCACAACTATCAGTCAATTTGACAAGAACAACTCACATGTCTAAATCTACTTCAGCTTTTCACATGCAAACAAATTTACTTAGATAAATGTAGGAACTGATTTGACAATGGAAAAAGAACACAGGAGGACATTTAACAAAATATTCTGAAAATAACACTCCTGGTTGTCCTAAATGTGTATTATGCATGTCCTTTTTTTAACCATATAAAGTTCACATTTGAAAAAGTGGTTCCTCAAAATTCTTAAAAGGCAAGAAGAGATACTAGCTACTGAAGGCTGTAGGGATGTCTCACAGATTTCACAGAATATTCTGAGTTGGAAGGGACCCACCCATCAAGTGCAACTCTTATGTGAATGGGCCATACAGAGATCAAGCCAGTGCTCCAATCATCTGAGCGAATCTCACGGTCTCATGGCACACAGAAGGATTCCTCTCATTTGAGGATCTGGAAAAAAAAGCTTTATTTTGCACCTGGACCACCGGACAGAACTTTGCATCAGGAGAATCAGGCTTGCTACAACACCATTGGATTAGTATCTCTTGTCAAAAGTAGTGTCAGTAAATACTTTATCTAAATGGTGCTTTGTACATTAGAGTGTTTGCTTAATCAGTTCTTTTGTTTGTAGCTCTTTAATGATGATCACTTAGGAAAAAAAAAATCAGTAAAAAACTCACTTTTCTCACACAGTCTGAGAAATTTTCTATAAATATCATTGGATAAAAACAGCTCACTGAGGCTTCTAGGGACAATGCCATTACCAAAGGGAATAGAGTATTGTACAAATAATTCAATAATAATATTAGCTACAAAAATAGCAATAATAGGTTCCTTCCTTTTTGATCCCCAATTTCTATTTGCTGTCAACAAACAGTAAATGTTTCTGTATTCTCTTAATTGTTTGCACTGGTAATGCATCTTGAGTGCAAGACACCAGTTTGACAAGGGTCAGCAATTTAAGCCCCTGCTGTGTGGCAGGCCTTGCTGCAAGACAAGCAAGGAGGGTGGTGCAGAAACTTGCTGCAAATCAAGAGAAAACAGCAGCCAAGCAAAGATATTGATGCAAGTCGTCTGGAGTCCAAAACCAGTTCCTTAGTCCTTAGCCCATACAAAGCTATGCTGAGCCATATGTTTGTATAACTCTTCCAGGATTAAAAAAATATGCACGCTTGTACTGCTAAATGTACCTAGAAACACAGAAATTATGTAAACGTTCCTCACAGGTCTGTCTTGCTGTCTTGACTGAGATGTCTTGACTAAGCATTTACTATACAAAAACAGGATTTTTATATAGTAAATGCTTAGTCAAGAAAATACATATGGTAGATGTTGAAATTAAATTCTTAAAGCTAATTACCTGTATTGTAACTTCATTCACTCAACACTCCTATAATGTGAGACACTGAATATGTTGAATGCTTTGCTTGTTTGGTTAGCTTTAATTTGCTCCATGAGGAACTGACAGATTTTAAAACAAACAAACAAACAAACAAACAGAAACAAACAAACCCACAACAAAACAAAAACAAACAAACCCCCCAAAACACACACCAAAAAACTGCACCAAAAAAACCCCAACAACAACAAAAAAAACCAACCAAAAAACAAAAAAAAAAACCCCAAAGAAACAAACAAACAACAACAACAAAAAAAAAAACCTAAAACCCAAACACAAACAAACAAAAAAGTCCCTGGGAAATAAATAGATTTTGAATTATGTTTTGTTTTTACTTTCATGAAATGTCTAGAAAGTGTTTTTCCTTAATGGCAAGTTTTAATCACAAAGGAGAATTTGGTTTGAATAATACATGATTTCCTGACCCTTTAGACACCTCTTTCACTAGGAGAGGAAATATCTGCTCTGACACTTTGGAGAACTATGCCAAATCCCCAAAATCGCAGCCACATAATACGTTAAAATCAAACTCCTTCCATTTATATGAAATAAAGTAACTCCATTAAGTAAGATATTGAGCAACAACCATTCAGATCAGAGAATAAATTGTATCACAGTTTCATGAAGGAAAAAAAAAAAAACAGTGAAACATTCCTCCTTTTTTTTTTGTTCCAAATCTGGTCTAAATCACCTAAAGGATCTATGACACCTTGGGCAATCATCCATCCCCTTGAGCTAAGGGACAGTTATACCTAAATGATTCTCAAAAGATGGCTCCCAGTATTTCCAAAGGAACTCCAATATTTGAGATTTGCTAATGTCTAACTTCATAGACATTATAATAATGTCTATAATAACCTGCCAATTTTTTCTCCTCTTAATGGTCCAGGGTATTTGAATTAAAATAGTTTCCTTATTTTGCAGCTGCAGTAGTCTTCAAAAAACTTCTTTCAGCTATACACTTTTTTATCTATAAACAAGTTATCATAATTTTCATTGCTGTACTCTGTATTGTCTACAACTGGTTCATATGTTTTATCAACTGCAGTGGCCAAAACTGGACACAGAACAGCATTGAGGGCCTTGTTACTGCTGAAAAGATGAGAAGATTGCCAGACTGCTCATAGAAGCAAAGTCTTTTCAGGGGTTTTTTTAGTGGGGGGGGG
>VZRQ01009988.1:90615-153824 GCA_013397975.1 Machaerirhynchus nigripectus
ATTGAACCCTGGTCAACCTTCAACCAACACAGCTCTCATGGTCTTCTGAAATGTTTACAGTCCTTCCCAGACTGATGATATCACACACATTTGCAGCTTAGTTCCTAATTAATTTTCCAAGTTATCACCAGAAATATGAAACCAGATATTAATACAGAATATCCTGTCCTTCTCCCCTGAACAATCCCCAACTACCATCCATCTCTAAAAATTACCACCCCCTTTCAAACTGAACAATGAACAATTGATAAACCTATATCTATAAATACTGTTCCAACTATTTTTGCACCCACTGTGAGTCTGATTTATGACTTTAGGGGAACTCCCTTTCAATTTTTTTCCTCCCATTGTTCACATCCTTTTCGTTATGTACACTTATACCACGTAAGAAGAATATAAGGCACAGATGAGTCACAATGTCCCTATCTTTCTGCATTCAAAGTGAGTTGTTGAACTCAAAAAGTGGATTTTTTCAAACTAACAGTGCTTACTTTGAGAATGGTTAGATTGAAGATGAGCTTGAAGAAGAAGAGGTCAACAGAATTTTTACTCTTTCACTTAGAAGCCTGGCTGTTACCTTTGGTAGCTTGTGCTTTCCATTTCTCCCTGTTCTGCTGCACCACCTCAGTCCAGGTGGTTTTAAAACATTTGAAGTCCACAGTGAGTATGGAGCAGTTGAGTGAGGCACTTCCTTCGGACCCAGTGCTCTTGACACTTGCTTTTTTAACTTCGGAGGGACTAATACTATTCAGACTGGGACACAATATCACAAAACACAGAAGAAATCAGTATGCCATACACTCAAATACAGCTAAGAAAAAATAATGGTTGATAGTCAGATAACAGAGCCACCCTGGAAAAATAAGCTTGAATCCCTTATCCTTCCCCTTTCTCCCACTCCAGACCAACAAATGTTAAAGCAAAGAGTACAGGTAAGTATTAGAAATAAAGGGCTGCTTTTCCCCATCTATTTTTTGGCATTCATAGTCACTAAGAAATAGAATCACTCAAAGTGCTGTCACTACTTTTTTTGTGTATCTCTGCTGCCTAAATATTACTGGAGAGTCAGACAATTCTAGATATCAAATGTCAAAGGAAGAGTCTCCTAAAATTCACCAATGGGAGGTATTAAGCACAGGTCAGTCTCTGTCGAGGGCTTGGCGACCTCAGCTGAGGCTCAGGCACTCATTTCTATTACTGACCCTACCGCTGACTTTTGAGGACAGATGCTTTATTGTGAACATTTTAATAAAGGCAGCAAGCTTACTGACATAGAAAGATATTAGTGTTTGGTCTTTGTTTGCCCAAGAGCAAAGAAATCACCTTGGAGAGTGAATCCTGACTTGGCAGCCCTACTCTAGGGAGCACTACCCATGTGGCATTTGAATCCCAAGATATGCCTTGTCAATTAAACTAGTAAAAGAGCAGTATCTCTAAAACAGCAGTGCAGATTGAATGGGCCAAGACTTCCTACACCTAAACACCAGGTGAATTCACACATTTGTGTAACCCTAAATACTATCACAGAAGTGTGCTTATTCTTTCCAGCCATCATTTGTGTTTCAATCCCATTTATACTTCTAGACATGAAGAAATAAGTGTCTCCCAATTATTCTCGTTACCTTCTCTCTGACATTAATGTATCTGAGAGTGTATCTGATTGCATGGCTACAACCATTTGTGCTCCTTGTCTTAGAAGGCTGAAGCCACCCTCCTCCCTCTTGGACCTCCTCCAGGCTGGACTTTCCCTGCACAAAATCACCTCACAAGGCGAGCTGTGGTGTTGACAATGCAGATATGGGGCTTTAAGTCACAAGAAAGACGTCCACTGTAGGGGAGGAAACCAGGGCAGTTGATTGCAATGGCAGCTTGCGCAGAGTGAAGGGAGAGGGTGCATGGTTATTCACCTGGAACGCCTAAATCCAGACATGCCAGAGTGGGAAGCTTCATCAATTAGCGGAGTCACAATTTTCTCTGTCATGTCGGTCAGGACAGTAAAGGTGGGTTCCACAATGAAATCAATGAAACCTGAGCAGAAACACAAGCAGAGTCAAGCAGGCAAGAGGAGGATTTATGTGGAGTCCCTGCTTTGGTGAATACAGATGACCACATTGTAAATGACAGAGTAAAAAAATTATACCTTGAAAGAGGGATAGGCAAATCCTAGAAAGGGAAAACTGAGTTATACATTAATCCCTGATGCAAGACCCTCAATATAGCATGCAATGAAAGGTACCTACTTAAACACTGGAAAGAAACTGTGGCAAATCAGAACATAAACAGACTCATCAAGACTTGTTTTATATGAGGAGTAGTGTGATATTGAAGTCAAATTCCTAGTAGATTTCAAAAAACTTTTTATTTAGTTCATCTTCAAAGAAGAACTCTCAAAGAAGACAATATAACAATAATAATAGCAGTAAGCTTAAACCTCTTTTACTGTGTATCAATATGTTGCTGTGAATTCTCTCTCCTCAGTGCTTGGCCAGATTTTTCTTGTTGATAATAGAACAGATCTAGATGCTTTTCCCACATTTTTTAATATTAAAAATTGGGAAAAAAATAAAGACCCAAATAATTTCTACTTCAGTATACAGTTTGACAGAGATGAATATGGCTCTGATCTGAATGTTGGGAAGTGCAGACTGAAGAGCCCTGTGGCTATAAGATCATGAGATGAAGAAAAATCCAAATTGCATGAATAAAATGTGAAAGTGAGTATCTTACAGCAGGTTACACATTTCCCTAATTCTTTTAGCACTTCACTTATGAAATTTCTTAATGCTGCATGTAGCCAAGGAAACAACAAAGTCCTTAATCCCTCCTAAGGCACACTGGGATCCAGGTTAAAATTACTACTGTTGCAAATCCCTACTATTACAATTTTTAGATATTTGTTAATTATCAACAGTTAATTATTCACTGATAATATTGTAATTTCTCTGACCAGGTGTGTTGGTTTTTCACAGCCTGGTTTTTGGTAGCAGGGGGGCCACAGAGGTGGCTTCTGTGAGAAGCTGCTAGAAGCTTCCATCATGGCTGGCAGAGCCAAAACCTGATGGCTCTGAAGATGGACATGCCACTGGCCAAGGCTGGGCCAATTAGAAAGGTTGATAACGCCTCTGTGATAACATACTAAAGAAAAAATCAAAACTAAGCAGGCACACACAGTTTTTCTTCTAGCCAGAGAAGAGGAGGAGGTGAGAACATGTGAGGGAAAGCAGCATGGAGACACCAAAGTCAGTGAAGAAGGATGGGGAGGAGGTGCTCCAGGCACTGGAGCCAAGATTCTTCTGCAGGCCATGTTGATGACCATGGTGAAGCAGGTTGTCCCCTGCAGCCCATGGGGTCCATGGGGGATGCAAAGATCCACCCAGAGCCTGTGGGGGAAGTACTCATGCTGGAGTGGGTGGATGCCTGGAGGAGGCTGTGATCCAGTGGGAGACCCAGTGGAGAGAGGGGGCCCTGGCTTCCAGGCTGGAGTAGCCTGTCCTTGTCCTATGCACCCCGTGGAAGTGCACACCCACACCCATGCCACAGCAGTTTTGGGAGGATTGTCTGCTCATGGGAGGGACTCATGCTGCAGCAGTTTTGGCAGGACTGCTGCTCGTGAGAGTGGACCAACGCCGGAGAAATTCACAGAGAGCTGTCTCTCTTGGGAGGGACCCCACAGTCTCACAGGGGAAGGACTCCTCTCCCGGAGCAGCAGAAGAAAACCTTGGGTGATGAACTGACGAAAACGCCCATGCCCTGTCTTCCTGCGCTGTTGGTGGGAAGGAGGGAAGGGCTGGGGGAAAAATGGTGTTTTAAGGGCTTATTTTATTTCTCATTAATCCTCCTCTGACTCTGTTATCAATACGTTCACTTTGCAACTTTAAGTTGAGCCTGTTTTACCCTTGGAGTGTTTTCTCCCTGTCCTTACCTCAACTCATGAACCCTTTGTTAAATTCTCTCCTCTGCCCCGCTGTGGCAGGGGAGGGTGAGCGAGTGGCTTTTGTGGGTGCCTGGCATTGGACCAGTGTCAAACCACGACTCCAGGTCATGATATGTTTCTATGGCACTGGTGATTCTAGGTGATAACTGAACAACAAAAGAAGAGACCATGTGGTTCAGGCACTTGAATTCACAGATGCTTCAATCCACATCTTGAGTGCAAAGCAGTTGAGCATCCTCCTAGTTCCATTTCCCTCCCCATATTTCTAGAAGGCTGAATTTCTAAAAGGATGGATTATTACATGTATTTTCATGCCAATCAAATTAAAATGTTACTTTCAAGTAACGTTCTGTAAATCTGGAGACACATTCCATCTTATCTGAACATAGGAATCATGTGCCTCCATAACACTGATTCAGTTTTATCTATTAAAATTTAGGAAAAAAAATTCCCAGGTAGTTAGTCAGAAATGCATGCAGTATAAAGCTTGAACAGGAAATTGTATGCTAGATCACAACCCAAATAGTCCCAGTAAACTTCATAAAATTTTTTTAAGCACTGGAAATTTTACTGACTGAGATCAGTGTTAAGTGTGCCACAGGACTTCTAAGGATAATGAGAACTTGATTTACATATGTTTGTCTGTCTGTCTGTATGTCTCTTCTATTCTCCTTTACTCAAAAACTTATTTAGCTCTTAATGACCAAAGAAACCCAAGTCATTGTACCTTGTCATTCTGCTCAGCAAGTAATACCACTGACATTTGCCCCATCGCCACTAACAACCCTGAGACATGCAAATCTCTGATATCAGACACATGAATACGTCACAACTTCAGCAGCAAGACAGTGGGATATGTTTTGTGAGATACTGAACAGTTGCACGTAAACAAGTTTTCCCTGTGAGAGGTCTTGCATCTCATCAACAAAGACAAGCAGAAGTGCCACAGGTAAACAAACTCAAATACATAGGAAAACTTTCCTTTGATAAGTGGCATTTTTTCCTCTATTCCCTGTATGTAAAGTTGGAATTTCTGCTATTGTAGGAAAAAAAATTAGGACTCTTTAAAAAGTTATGTAGCTTTTACCATATTCTCACATGCCTCCCCCCCTTGTGTGCTCTCACTCTTTACCTGAAGACTCTGAGATTTAAATATTGTGATTTAGTTTGCTAATTAAATCCCTGAATATCAAATAATGAGCCTGAGTTTTAAAACCTATTAATGCTAATGACCAGTTTATCATCCTTTTTCTCCTTCAATAGAATGAGCATGATAAACACTTCTGTACCCTAGAGACTAAGATGATTTTACTAGTTAATGCTGCAAGCTAAGAGTGAATTCCAGGCATATGCCTACTGTTCATTCATTATACCTGTGAACATCAACATAGAAAAAATTGGGTAGAGGACAGTTTTCCTAAAGTCCACCATAAAAAAAAATCAGCAGCATGCACTCATCAGCCTTTATCCAATGTTTTCTGAAAGTGCATTTTTCTTTCTTGACAGTAAAAGGACAAAAATAAAAGTCTGCTGTTGCGTTTATCAGCTGCAAAAGAGGACAATGACAATAAAGGCTGATCTTCAGTAACACAAGCTTCCAAGAGCTTGAGCCAGAGAAGTTTTAGCTCCTGATATTCTTGTTAGGAGATATGAAAGTCTTGGTCTGGTTTTCTTTGCAGTTTTTTCTCTCCCGCACTCTGACAAGCAGCTTGACTCCTCAATAAAAATCTCTCCCAGTTTCCGTACTTCACTATGGTACAGAAATATTTGCCATACTCATTCTATTGAATAAGAAAAAGGATAATAAATTGGTCATTATAATTAACATTAATAGGTTTTCAAAATAAAGTTCATTAATTGATATTCATGGGGTTTTTATTTATCAGTTTAAAGTGAACAATTTTTTTCATAACCTGACACAACAGGAGAGACACATTCTTTCCTTTGAGGAGTTTTTTTTCTGTTGTATTGCTTAATTTCATGCAAAAAGTCCATACTGCCAAAACCTTCAGTCTGCATTTGTGAAAAGCTTTCATTAATGAAAATGTGTGCCCACTGTTGTTGCATCTACAGTGACCTCACAGCAGCAAACCAGCAACTACAAACAAGTTGAGCCACCAGAACAGGATTTCTAGGCTGTGTCCTTGATAGAACCAAAAGTACAATTTTATTTCACAAAGAACAAAGGTTTTTTATTTGTGAGAATTGATGGCTTCTGAGAGGGGTTGATCAATAGTTAACTCATGTAAGCACGAGTTAACTGTTAAGAGTCAGCCAATGTTATTAATCACAAGCCTAAAAAGCAGGATGCGCCTTAGCCTTGTGAAGATAAGAGAAACAGAATGCACCTTGTCAAGATAAGGGGAACAGAACCCATTTGAAACCAGCACAGAAACTGCTGAATCAGCCAAGGAAGAACTGTGCATGCTCCGGAAAGAAAGGTGGAAAGTGCATTGTGATGAAGACTACTAACCTTCATCAGAAAGACCCCTGAGGAAGAAGAGGAGCCTTCCTCAGTGCAACCACCAGGGTACATGGCGCATGCATGTCACGTGTGCTAATGATATTAATGACTTCTGAGGAGTAATTTGTATAACCACTCCTATCCCAAGGAATATGATGAATATTCATTAATTTTACCCATAATACTGTGCTGTATGGAGTGCTGGGGTGTGCATGTTAGGAGGAGCGATCCCCCACGCACCCAGCGCCCTGAACAAAGCAAATGCCCGCTTCTCTGATTCTGTCCCTGAAGTGTCTCTAGGCTTGGTTTGGAGCAATTCACTTTTTGGTGCAGATGACAATCATAGAATCACTAAAGTTGGAAAGGACCTTTAAGATCATCACATCCAACCATATAATAGCACAATCTCGCATTCAGTAAGAACTTTCTTTTGCAAAGAAATGTAATTACTAGTCCAGGAAACAATTTGTTGAGGCTATTAATTAGGTAAATAAATGAATGAAAATAGATTATTTGTCTGAGAATCCAGCCTACAACTTTGAAAGTCTTATCTCAGCAGATAGCCAGAAAACATAGGTGGTTTTAATTTAACAAAAGGGACATTAGAAAAAGACACTGTCAAAATGTACAGCAGACTGAGAAATTAATAATTTTATAATGGTAGAAGGCAAAAATAAAGAGTAGTTTATTAATGTAAATGGATTACTAAACTGCACAAATGAAATAGTATATGACTTAATAAGCCTGACTTTGCCTACTGACAAGTGCCTCTAAGGTGAATTGTATTTGTGATGGTTTAATATAGCATTAATTTTGCAGTGGCTTCACACAAGGGGCATCTAAACAGAAGTTTATTTCCTCTCCTGGTCTTTCTGAGCAGAGGAGCACAAAAGGAGAGGACCAGGAAAACTGGTTCCCAAGCATACATAACCCTATGTGTAGAGGGACCCTGGAGGAGGCACAACTCCTCTTTGCTCTAAGGAGTGAGGAACATACCTGAAAGCTGATAAAATGGATGTGTAAAAGAAGCATCTACCTTTACTTTCTCTCACAGAAACCAGAGAGGGAGAGTTTATATTCTCTCACAGCACAGCAATAAACCTATATCCAGGAGTCTTCAACATGAGCCTTAGCTGAAACTGTAGCACTTCAAGATTGTTGCTGTTTTTCTCCATGGAGCTACTGGGAGAACACACAGTTGTATGGTGGGTTATTGTTGCAGAGGAGTAAATGCTACCAGCCTGGTAAACCAGGGCTCTTCAAACTCCGATTCTGAGGTGAATTGTCTATACTTCCAAAGCCAGAAAAATTTGGGATGCTGTCTCTGAGATAATGGTTTGTCTACCAGGAACAATTAAATAATTTTAAACAGGAGCAGCTCTTAGCCAAAGATATGAATCTGTACTTTCGTAGATTCAGGGAAATCTTTGTTTCATTCTTTGAGAGAAATTTCTTGCTTCAAATATTTTGTTTGGTTTTTAAAATATGTTTTCTGTCTTTCTGTTTTTCTCAGTTCCCTCAATTTTTAGCATCCAGGTTATATTTCCTTTTTTATTCCATTTGGCTACCTATTCTCCAGTTGAGGCTGGAACATGTTCCTCTATCTACTTCACTTACTTCCAAGGTATAAAAATCCACCCAGAAACCCAGCTTTTCTATGTTCTCTTCACTGTGCCAAGTCCCCTCAGCAGTTTTACTTCACTTAGCCCCTCTTGTTCTTTCACTAAATGTCAGGCTTGTTGCCTCATCCTTGCCCTACTTTTTCACTCAGTAACTGAAGTAGAGAAAGTGCTGTTGGTGAATCTGTAAAAAGAACTCTTTTTCTGAATGGGTGGCACAGAAAAAGGTTTGCTAGTTGCTTGGCTCCAGTGAAAAATAAGAGTTGGTTTAAAGCATTGGGAGGGAAAGGGTGGAAGGAATAAATTGTTTTGTGCAGGTCATCAAAGGAACTGACATTACATTTTCATATACAACAATGACACTCATTCACATGATATTCCCATGTGTGCCTTGTCTTCACAGCTCACAAAACCATGGAGTAAGTGTCATAACCAGGTACTGTAGTTATTTCTGCAGACACATCAGAGGTAACTTGGTTACTGTCTGGAACGATCACCATAAATTTAATGTCTCCTCTTTGAATTGTTAATCTGGGGAAAATAATGCCATTGTGTGTTATTTCCTCTCTTTAACATAGTTCCAAATGATGAGATCACTACGATCTTAGCACTGTTGAGAAGACAAAGTTTTTCTTTTAAGATATTACTTTGCATGCACCAAAAGGGACATACCTATTTGAGACTGAGCAATCATAGTAGATTTCCGATCACAAAGAGGAGAGAAGGGCAGCCCTAGTTCTGCTTCTTTGTCACCCTGGAGAAAAAAAAGTGACAAGAAATTAAAAAAAGACAAGACACATTGCACTTTATAGCTTATGTCACAGCTGTAAAATCCTCTCATTTTACTTTCTTTAAGTTTGGATTTTGTTTAGATTGTTTGTTTTTACCATAAATTGTGGAGAATTTGAGTCTGGCTGGAAAAGTTGTAGTCCAAGGACAATTTGGTGAATTAAGCATCTTGATTCCAGTAACTTTGCATCAGAACTTTCCCTTCTTGCTTGCTACTTCTATGCACCAACTAAAAACCCACTTGAGCACAAAAATGCTTCTCACTGCAGTTCTCCAGAGAACTCTGTTCTCAGAGCAAACCTTTCATGACAAAACATCAGTGTCAGGACTCATTTTTCAGGGCTTGCACTTCTTTGCAGGTCTTTTTTAGTGTTTCAGATAAGGCTGGCCGGATGCAGATTAGCAATTTTTTCCAAAGAAAACACTAACAGTTTTCTATGAGCAAGTAACCTGCTTGGTTGATGTGGGACAAGGTGTGGACATTGGCTACCTGGATTTCTCCAAGGCTTTTGATATGGTTTCCAATAGCCTCCTCCTAAAGACACTGATGCATTATAGTATAGACAAGTGGTCCATGCAGCGGGTGGGGAACTGGCTGACAGGCCGCAGCCTGTCAACAAGTGGTGGTAAGTAGCTTCTTTTCAAGCTAGCAACCTGTCACAAGTGGGATACTCCAGCCGTCAACACTGGACCCAATGCTGTTCAGTATCTTTATAATTGATCTGGATGATGGGATCAAGCATACTCTGGTGAAGTTTGCTGATGATACCAAACCAAGTGGGAAACAGGACACTTCTAAAGGGAGAGTCATCCTGCAGGTAGACCTGGACAGGCTGGAAGAGTGGTCTCACAAGAACCTTAAGAAGTTCAACAAGGACAAATGTAAAGTCTTGCATCTGGGAAAACATAATCCAGGACCACAGCACAGGCAGGGAACAACCCAGCTGGGAAGCAGCTCTGTGGAAAAGGACCTGAGGGTCCTGTTGGACAACAAGCTAATACGAAGGAACAGTGTAATGCTCTGGTGAAGGAAACAACAGAATGGTGGGCTGCATCAACAAGGGCGTCACCAGCAGAGATAAAGAAATCACTATCCCGCTCTACTCAGCACCTGCCAGGCCACAGCTGTAATATGGTGTTCAGTTTTGGTCCTCCCATAAAAAAAAAAAAGTGGATAGGCTGGAGAGGGTTAAGAGAAGGGCTACAGGGATGATAAAGGAACTGGGAAGCCTGCCATGTAAGAAAGGGCTGAGTGAACTGCGTTTGAGAAAGCCTTGAGAAAAGAAAGCTCCTAAGATTATCACCTCATCGCCTTAAGACCTTATCACCATGTTCCAGTATTTAAAGGGTGGCTACAAAGAAGATGGATTTTACAAAGAGGCGCATGAAAAGATGAGAGGTAATGGATACAAGTAACTCCTGAAGAGATTCTGAATAGACAAAGGATAAAAATTTTGCACAATGAGATCAGCCATTAAAATGGTCTGCCCAGGGGAGTGGTGGATTCCCCAGCATTGGACACTTTTAAGATTCAGCTGGATAGGGATCTGATCTATCTTATCATCACATCATCACATCATCACATCTTATCTAGACTGTGCTTTTGCCAAGAAAGGTTGGACCAAATGATCCTTCAGCTTCCTTCCAACCTGGTATTCTATGATGCTATGAATATGACATTTCACATTACCTTTAGATTACATTTACATTTTAACTGCATAAGTCCAAACATGCCTACCAGCCCTCGAAACTGAAAGTCATTTTCTAGCATCACAAGATGGTAAAAGATCAAGTGTTATAACCTCATATTTCCCAGTTTTCCAGTTTTTCAAGTCACATGTTTCAAAAGGCCCTTTAATTTAATTCAGTCACTCTATAACATTGCTTTATGCTGAGTAGATATGTATAGGATGACATAGCTGCACTATTCCCCACAGAGTATTCAAATTTAAATAGCCTGTTAAATATACTGTAAATCATTTTCTTAAATTAGCAGCTCACTATAATTGTGCTGAACTTCTTGCCAGTGTTCTGACTAATGTCAAAAAGAAGCTAAAATATTCAGGAAACTAACCAGAGAAAAGCTTCTGTGGGTATAAGAAGAGCTAAATTCTTCTTATTTTTGTTAATATAACATACATAAAAAGGGGGCACAAGTTCTGTCAGGATTTTGTGTGGAACAACAAGCGATAGTATCCTTCTACTGCAGAACAATTGTGCTTTATGTTAGGAGCCTGATATACAAATATCAGGGTAAAACACAAACTAACCAAAGAAATATTTCCAAGTAACATTCCTTTACTGTATCAGCTGTGTCACTCAGAAAAATGATCCCTCAAGGCCAGCTCATAATTCTTCTCTTACTCCTTAGACCTCCTAAAAACCCCAGTGGCTAATTGTCTTGGAAAGGAACACCTGCCTACCTTTGTGACTGCTCAGAGAGACACTTGATTTCTAAGCTGTTTGAGCAGCTCCCTAATGGCTAGCTAAAACACATTAGTAGAACCAATTATTAGGGGAAGATGTTTGCTTTAAGAGATGCTCATAGATATTGAGTATAAAAAATCAGTATTGTACTTAGAATCTTTCACACCTACAGCATGGTCATTTGGTGTATGAAGACCTGTGTCAGGTCACATCTCAAAATATTGGGAAACCAACAGGGCTGGGGATCTTTTCTGGTATAGGTTGTCAGGCTTTATGTCTCTGCAGAATACTTAACAGAAAGGAGAAGAAAGGGTCTGCAATTAAAGACCATAACGAAATACATGTCTAATCCTAGGTCAAGCAAGTTCCTTACAACCATAGTCCCCTTGGCTAGTAGTAGTTCTCAATATCTTGGTTTATGGATGGTATCCTCCAATTTAGTGCTCCCACTAAAAACCTCAAAACTATGCACTACTCGCTCACTCCCCATTCCCCCTTCCCCTCCCCTTGCAGTGGGTTGGAAAGGAAAATTGAAGGCACAAAAAAGATACCAATCATAACTTAAGAACAATCTCCTGGAAACAGCAATGAGATAAGAGAACAAACAGTAATAGCAACAATATGAATAGCAAAATTGTACAAGAGAACGGGAAGTGATTCATGTGCAGGTGCTCACCATGGAGGCCAACCTGACTGCCGCCACACTATTCCGACCCAGAAGAAAGCCCTTCCCCCATCCCAGGAAAATGATGTGAAGTGGTATAGAATAACCTCTGGGTCCTAGCGATGCCTCCTCTTGCTGCTGTAAAAATTAACCCCATCCTGTTCGGAACCAGGACAGTACCCACCTCTTATTCTATACCATTTGCATCATGCCCAGATCCTACACTTTCCAACTATATACACATATACAGACAAAAATTATATATATATATATATATAGGTATTTAAAAGCACTGTTATAATTTCTGTAGTCAATGGCCATCCCTCCAAGATGTCTGTTGAGTTCATTTAGTCCATGACTGTGGATTCTATCTGTTCTAGGTGTCTTCCAGGGCAAAAGGGCTGGTGTGCTGCTGGGTGGTTGCAAGCTGCATCAGGACCTCACAACTGGTGTATCTGGAGCAGTCAATATCCATTGTTCATGGTGGTTATGGCATACAGTGGCAGTGTCATTCAGCAACCAATACTATACAATTCAACATTACAAACTGTTCTCACCCAAAAATCAAATCCCTTTGCGGTATATATAATGTTTCCCCGATACTCTGCATTAGCCACCAAGTGTGCCCAAGTCCTTGAGCAAAACAATCCCACATTTGCTTGAGGCAGGACTAAGCCAAACTACCTTTCTAAAAATATTCCTTATATGCACCACAGGGACTTTGTCCCCTTCTATGATACATGGAGGTTTTAATTGGGCAGGAGGAGCTCGATTAGCGGAGCCTCTAGTGTGGACTAACCAGATGGCCTCCACAAAATGTAGATCCCAATGTTTGAACATCCCACCACCTATTGCTTTCAATATGGTTTTTAACAGCCCATTGTAGCATTCAGTATTCCCCGAGGCTGGTGCATGATAGTGAGTATGATACATCCACTCAATACTATGCTCTCTGGCCCAGGTATCTATGAGGTGATTTTTAGAATGAGTCCCATTGTTTGACACAATTCTTTCTGGGGTGCCATGTTGCCACAGGAATTGTTTCTCAAGGCCCAAGATGGCATTACAGGCAGTGGCATGAGAGCACATCTCCAGTGGTTGTTTCCACCCCTGTAAGTATGTAGCAGTTTCCTGGTGGGTTTGAGAGAGTGTGATGTAATTAATTTCCCAGGCCTCCCCATATTTATTTTTCAACCATTGTCCCCCATACCACAGAGGCTTTACCTGCTTGGCCTGCTTGATCGCAGTGCATATTTCACAATTGTGGATAACCTGAGAGATAGAGCCCATGGTTAAGTCCACCCTCAATCAGAAACCCATCTCCTCCCTGTTGCATCTCTTCCTTGATGACCTGAGGCATCATGGGCCCACCGACCCAGAAGTAATTCACCCTTATTCTGCCAATCTAGATCCACCTGAGACACTTTAATCTAGGCAGCTCGATCCACCTATCCATTGTTGTGTTGCTCTTCAGTAGCCCGATTCTTGGTTACACTTGCATCTACATGACTTAGTTTTACAACCCACGCAGCAATGTCTTGCCACATATCAGCAGTCGGGATGGGTTTACTCCACACAGCAAACTAGTCTTTTTCCATTGGTTTGAGGGCCACCCCCAAAGAGCATTTGTTACCATCCACAAGTCAGTGTAGAGGTTGAGTGCTGGCCATTTCTCTTATTCAGCAATATCTAAAGACAGCTGGATATCTTACAGCTCTGCAGCCTAAATCCACTTGTCTGATTTTGCAACTTGTCACATAGAACTCCATACAGCTGCTTTTGATTTTCAGTATATTCCCACAATACAGCAGAACCATCAGTAAAGAGTACATATCACTTTCCATTTTCTGGTAGCTGATTATATATGGTGGGACCTCCTCAGCGCATGTCATCTTTTCCTCCTCCAGTGATGACGATAGCCCAAAATTTTTCCCTTGAGGCCAAGTCATGATTTGTGATTTTGCCTTCAGGCCAATATCCATTGGCAATTAGGGGTTTCTATTTGAGCTTTCTGAGTGATCAGTGCAACCAACTTACTCTATGTTGCATCTGAAGTATGATGTGTGAAAATGATTTTCCTTTTAAACATCCAGCCCAGCACTGGGTATCAGGGTGCCAGTGCTTCAGCTGTGCTTCAGTGACAATCACTTCTGAAGCAGCTAGAACTCCTTCATGAACTGCCAGTACCTCTTTTTCAGTGTAACAGGCCTCATATCCTTTGTATTCCAGACTCCAGAATTCCAGGGGTTACCTTCAAGTCTCCCAGAGTATCTTTTGCCAGAGACTCCAGGAAGGACCATTCTCCCTGGCTGCAGTGTACAGCACATTTTTCACGTCTTGTCCTGTCCTAACTGGGCCTATGGCCCCCAAGGAATCTCCTGTTTAATTTGTTACAAAGCTTGTTGATGTTCAGGACCCGACTTAAAATGTTTCTTCTTCTGTGTCATTCGATAGAGAGGGTTTACAATCTGACTGTAATCTGGAATATGCATCCTTCAAAAACCCACAGTACTGAGGAAAGTTTGTGTTTCCTTCTTGCTGGCTGGTGGGGACATAACTGCTATTTTGTTGACCATGTCCATTGGAATCTGATGATATCCATCTTGCTATTTTACTCCTAAAAACTGATATTCCTGGGCAGGTCCCTTGACTTTGCTTTATGGCAAAATCAGCCTTCAGGAGGATGTGGATTATATTCTTTTTTCAAAAAACTCTCTCTGTTGCGTTGCGCCACAAAATAATGTCATCAACATGTTGCAAGTGTTCTGGAGCCTCACCCTCTTCAAGTTCAGTCTGGATCAGTCCATGGCAAATAGGGGGTCTGTGCTTCCACTCCTGGGGCCATTAGTTGCAGGTGTATGGGACACCCCTCCAGGTGAAAGCAAACTGTGGCCTGCACTCTCTTGCTAAAGGAATAGAGAAAAATGCATTAGCAATGTACATGGTGGCACCGCTTTGCTGCTTGGACTCCGGATCGTCCTCAAGTTCCAACATGTCCATCACAGCAGCTCTCAGTCGTGGTGTGACTTTGTTCAGGATACAATAGTCTGCTGTCAGTCTCCACTAGACTTATGCACTGGCCATATGGGACTATTAAAGGGTGAGTGAATCTTACTGACCACTCCCTCGCTCTCCAGTTCACGACTCATCTCATGGATGGGAGTCACAGAGTCCTGGTTGGTGTGGTATCCTGATGATGTACTGTTGTGGTAGTGATCGGTACCTGTTGATCTTCAACCCTCAGCAGTCCCACAGCAGAAGGGTCCTCTGAGAGACCAGGCAAGGTGTTGAGCTGTTTAATTTCCTCTGTCTCCACAGAAGCTATAACAAAAGCCCAACAATGCCCTCTTGGATCCTTCAAATGTCCTCTCCTGAGTTAACCTATACCAAGGACACACAGGGCCTCTGGGCCGATCAGAATGGGGTGTTTCTGCCTTTTGTTCTGAGTCAGGCTCGCTATAACTTCCAGTACTGTCAGCTGTTGGGATCCCCCTGTCACCCCGGAAAGAGTTAGATTCTGCCCCTACAGATCTTGATGGCATCAGGGTACATTGCGTGCCAGTGTCAACTAAAGCCTTATACTCTTGCAGGTCTGATGCACCAGGCCATCAGATCCACACAGTCCAATAGATCCAGCTGTCCCTTTCTGCTGCTGGAGGCAGTGCCCCTCTAGTTCTAGTCATAGTAGTTGTTGTTCATGTCTTGTAAATATGAACTTGAAGTCCCTTCAAGAGGATCAGAAATATCATTCAGCCCTTCCATTGTGTCTGAGGACTTGCCCACTGGAAACTGGAGCGGCATTTATCCTTGACGAATTTCCTGTGGTGGTTCGTCCTTCCTCTCAACTCACACACCTGTGCTGCTAGGGCAGAGATGAGTTTTCCATCCCACCTTCTCATGTCTTCTCTGTGGTCAAGTAAAACTGCATGTTATCTCATGGTGTGTGCCCTTTCTCTCGAGCTGGCAAGTGCATGCTTCCAAGAGCTGAGACTGTGGTCCATACTGGAGGGGTATAAGACATTTCCTCTCTAACATGCTTGAATCTTTTGAGTCTGTCCACAGTCTTGGAAAGTCTTTCCACAGGCGAGGCACAGTTTGGTAAGGAGGAAAAATTATTTCATATTGCTTTAGCTGTGTAGTCACTTGAAGCCCTCTTTGTTCTCTTTCTTTCATTGAGATCAATGCTAATGAGTTGGTGTACAATAATGGTGCACTCCATACAAACTTGTGCCATATGGGTTGTGTAAGCTGGACCTGATCTGAATCTGTTTTTTGAATCCTTATAGGTTACCTCCAGCATGGCTAATTTTCTCAGGTCCCGGATACATTTCTCCTCAGCTTTCCTCCTGCTTGAGCATGCTACTGGAATATATTTACGAGAATGAATACCTTTCTCTCACGATTGATGGGAGTTGCTCCAGAGGCTAAGAGTTTCTGTCCTCTTCCCAATCCCTTTGTCGATGCCCACCTCCCGGGACAGGGATCCCAGTTGCATGGCTTCACTACCATCTATCTAGTTTCATAACATGGGCCACAATATCCCAGCACTGGACCAGGCAGGTCACCAGGGGCTCACCCAACTGGCAGCTGAAGGATTTTCACATATCTTGCAGCTCACCTAGGGATGGGGACTGGGCAACTATCTCTGGCCCTGCCTCAACCTCCCGTTTTGAGAGCCTTCGCTATGCAAAGCCAGTATCACATAGTACAGCAACTAAAATCCTGATCCCTCTCCCTACTCTGGAAAAGAACATCATGGTGGACACTTAGTGCATATATGAAGTATATACAGGGTTAGGTACCACAACCTTGTGAGAAGACCAAGCAAGACTGTGACCAGTGGCTCAATATCCAGTAAAACTAATGCTTAGATCAAATTTTTTCCAACACTCTGTGGCCACATATGTTGCTATCTCAATTCTTTTGAGTTCCACTTGGGTGCCAAACTGGGCTTTTTTGGTGTAGGAATGGTATTCTTCTATTTAGTGCTCCCACCAAAAAACTCCAAACTATGTTCTCCTCACTTAACTCCTCTCTTCCNGGACAATTGGAGACACAAATAATAAAGATTGGCAGTTGAGATAAAAATAATGTACTGGAAACAGCAATAAGATAAGAAAAGGACAGTAACAGCAACAATGTCAATCACAAAAGCGTTCAAGAGAGAAGTGATTCACGTGCAAATGATCGCTGAACACTACCCCAACCCAGAACACAGCCCTTCCTCCATCTGTGGAAAATGAAGTGAGATGGACTAGAATAACCTCCAGATCCTAGCCATGCCACCTCCTGGCTACTGCAAAACTTAACCCTGTCCTCGCCAGAACTAGGACATCAATCAGTGAGAAGTGTGTGTGTTTTTCTTCTAATGTCTAGTAGGGATGTACTCATTGATCTAGTACCAAATAACTTCAATGAACACAAATCTATGCTTCATGGTAAGCTTAATGGTTTTCCTGAAGAGGAAAAAAATACTGCATCTGAATTTGGAATTAGAATATGAGTTTTATATATAGCTTAATCTAAAAGTGTTGTCATTCATCCTACAAAACTAAATTAGAATTTGTTGGCTGAAATTAAAATATATAAAATAATAGTTTTTCCTTCATTACATATGTAAAATAAATCAAAATTTGGAGGTTTTGTGGTCTCACATCTTAGTGTGATGTAATTTTAATTCCCTCACAAGTCTTTGGCAGTCATGTATTTTTACACATTTAGTATAACTTTGAGCTAGAAAAGCATAAATATGCACAGATTTTTTCCCTAAAATTCATGTTAAAGTCATCCTACTTGCATGATCCTCCTGTGTGGCAAGACAGAATCAGTTGCAGGTATGATCTATCTGCTTCCACCCAGTAAACGGATTCTTGGTTTGAAAAACAAACCAAAGGATTAATTTCAAATCAAATTTTTGTAATATCCTTGTAAAAAAGAGGGATTACTGCAGTGCCTTTAAAAACAGATACCATTTTTTAAAACCGTCATATGTCGTGGGGTGATGTTATGAGGCTGCTTTATTCCTTAACCGTCTGCTTAATGCCCAAGGCTGCTGTATCTTTAAGATGGACCCAGGGGGCGGGGCCGGAGCCGCGGGACCCCTGGTGCGGGCCGGTTTAATGTCTTTGTCCAGCGACTCTGGGTCTAGCGGCTCTCCGCCGTGCTCAGGAGTGAGTGCACCGGGGACATTGCACTGCTCCTTTAGTGGTTTTTCGTTCCCACTAGCTTGGAAAAAGGTTTTGTTTCTTTCCTTCCCTCTCCCTCGCCTCCCTGCCTTCCTTCCTTTTTCTCCGTCGCAGGGAGCCTGCGTGGTGGCCCCGGCTGGTCCGAACCCCTGAGGAAGGCCAACCAAACCGGTGAGCGAAGGGACACAGAAATCCACCAGCTTCGCCTGCTGCGAAGAGGAGAACCGGCGCTGGAGAAACAATAGGTTTTCCCATCTGTTCTCCAGTTTCTCCTGCTGTGAGGAGGAGGACCGGCGCCGGAGAATCGACAGGTGTTTTCCCATCTGCCCTTCTCCAGGCTGCTGTGTGGACTCCCCTTGCCCTTGCCCTTGCCCTTGCCCTTCCTGGAGACTGGGAGTTGCCAGCCCGTGTATTTTCCATCTCTCGGGGCATTTATTGTATTTTGAATTTTCCTGTTCTGCTGTGGGTGGGTGTGTAGGTGTGTGGGTAGGAGTTAAATTTCTGGGGTTAACGTCTAACTGTTTTACCCAGTCCTTTTCGGTTTCTTGTGGGCACCCTCCCCCTTTCCCCCCCTTTTCCTTTTTTTCCAGTTTTGTTCTGTGTTAATAAAACAGGGTTTTTTTCACTTTCACCTGCTGTTACCAGTTTGTCTCATTGTCGGAGGAAAGGGGGAGGTCCTTCCCCTTCGGAGGAGGCACTCATTCCAGAGTGTTTCCTCCTAAAATTTTGTCTCCAAAACCGAGACATCAGAACTTTTAAAGATTTGTCATATTTTCCCTTTTGCATTTAGACTTACTGTAGAACTAGAAGTTATTGGACTTTGAAGGGAAAATAAGCACTTAAGTGCTAGCACTGCTTAGGTTAGTAATTCATACTGGAGAAAATTATCCTATATACTCCTTAAGTGATCTGTTTGCTTTTACTTTTTTTTGTTTGGTTGGTTGGTTGGTTTTTTAATTCTTTCAATGCTTTTTATTAATCACTTGGGGACCTTGTAACCATCACACAGAGCTCAGTGGTTTGTCTAGATTTTGTGGGTCTGTCAACAGAACAGAACTATAATTTTGATCAGTTCACTTCTTCTAAAGTAAGCGTAAGTAAGACTTTTTTACATCAATCACAGCACTGTAAGTAGAATTCTATAAAGTACAGCTGCGCAAATCTGGTTTTATGGTTCTAGAGCTAAGTAGAGTGACATACATTCCATGTTTTCCTAATCTGAAATTAGGAAATTAGCTTCCAACAGACTGGCTTCCCAAATTAGAATTTCTACTAGGTAGGTAATGTTTATAGGGAGTGTATCAGACACTAGCTTCGTAAGAAGCATAATAGCCAGTGCTAATGGTGCTAGAGGAGAAAGCTTCATACAATTTAGGAGGTTCTTACAAACATCAGAGGAAAAGGGAAATACCTGTGTTCATACTTTCCTACTTCCTTCCTTTCCTACACACTCCCTCTCAGCTGCAGAAAAGAAAAGAACTTCCCTAGCTTTACCTGTCTGAAGAACTCCTCTAGCAGAGACATGGTCCAGCGATGATGGAGATCCCAGGCCTTGGCTGGATGACTGATATCTGCTGTATGTAATAACAGTGATAAGGCTTTCGGCTTGTCAATTCTGAAAACCCAAAGGATCAAAAAAATTAATTGTCTGCTCTTGCAGGGAAGAATGACAAAAATCTTACCTACAGGAAAATAAGGTAATTAGAATCTTTGGCCAGGGTATTAATGAAGTGGTTTCTCTGATCATAAAATCAGACAGCTCTGAAAGACTGTCTTATTTCTTCAACATACACAATTTGTATTTTAAAAGAGATACTAAGAAATGCAAGAAGAAACGGTGCTCAGCCTTGCTCAGCAACTTTCCAGGGTTGCTTGTCCTCACTAGCAGTCTTGAAGAGCTGTGCTGCGTTTTATGCAGCTTAGAAGAGAAGATGGTCCTTATCATCCCACTGTAATGAATAGCGGGGATCTCTTGGGCTGTCACAAGTCTACACAATAACTGATAAATGTTTCACTGATAGAAAACTAGAGTGAGAACAGAGGGTCCTGATTTCACAGAAAAGAAGGCTGGTGATTTCTTACGACCGTAACCTAGGAGGCTAGCCCAAGAAGTCAGTAATGCTTTCTTGAAATGGGTGGTCTCATTTTTTAATTCTACTTTTTGGCTATCCATAATGGTTGAAATGTTGTAGCTTCTGAGAGGATCAGGTGGCTAGCCACACCCTTCTCTGATGCAGGTGTAATTCTGATATAGGCATCATTCTGATACAGGTATAATTCTGGGAGGCTCTGGACATAAGTGTGTCCAGGGTGAAAAACTGACTACCACTCAGAGCTATATAGAAGGAATTTTTTTTGGGGAAGAGCTGTGGACAAAATATTACAGCTCCCAGTGGCATACTGGGAAGAAGAAAAGCTTCCCCCATACTGCTCCATCTATTATTTTCCAGTCCTTCCCTCAGTGGATCTCAAGTTTTCATCTGTTCTCTGGTTATGAAGCAGGCCTCTTCCAGGGGTGACAGCTTATACCATCAGCATAAGGGCAAAGCGCAAGTTATGTTCTCCAGGTCTTACAACCTTTAGTCATACTCAATTGCAGAGGTCACTCAAATGAACCATGTCCTGGTTACCCACCAGGGAAATGCCCAGTGAGGCTGGTCCCAACAATAGTGACATTTGAATGCTTTGGGCCACTAGCACAGGATATAGATGTGCATATAGGCATGTGCCCATCCCTTCCTAAGTGAATTCATTCAAAATTCAACAGCAGAAAGAAAATTGTTGTGGATATCAAAGAAAGAGCCTCTGGAGAGGTGCTTTTGAAGTTAAACACATTGGCAAAGCACCAGCTGAAATGTAGCCCCCTCACTGCATTATGTTGTGAAGTGACTTACCCTTCTGGTTGCTGCAAAGCATTCTTCATAGCTTTGATTTGCTGGAAGTGACAGGACATATCGGTAGCCAACACCATCTCAATCACTAGAGCTCTAAATTCTCTTTTGGATAGCATAACAATGAGAACAGCAAGGAAAGAGAAGCACAAAAACCAGCATCAGACACACTCCAGTTTCTTTTGTTGTCTATCTGCAAATTACTGACAGCAATGCCTTTGTTTGTAACTCTTTGTATTATTCCTCTTTCAGGGATGGGGAAGAGGATGAAGGATTTTCTGCACAAACACGGGAATGGGAGGGATGCAAATGAAGCCAGATGGCTAAACCTTGGTAAGAGAAATATTAGATGTTTTCTGAAGAGCACATTGGTATTAGTACTCCTTTTTCAATTAAGCACAAACTTCTTAAATTGTTTTCTTTTATGGGGAATTCTTAGAAGGAAGGGAAAAGACCGTTTAAAGCCTCAGAATCAGGTAACTTGATTCAACTGGTTGATACGCACGTTTAAAGTTGAGTCATATGGTGGAAAATCACCACGTTAAAAAAAATCACCTAGTATATATGATGATGACTATATGAAATAAAGACCTTTGAGAACCTGCAGTACTTCCCTCCTATTATGAATTCAAACTATTCCTGTATGAGTTTTTGTTAAGCAAACTTGCTGTCCTGTTTTCTGTCTGGAACAGTTAATTTCCTTCTTAGCTGGTACAGTGCTGTGTTTTGGGTTTAATATGAGAATAATGTCGATAACGCACTGATGATTTTGTTGTTCGTAAGTAGTACTTACTCCAACTCACAGATTTTTGAGTTTCCCATACTCTGACAGTGAACAGGTGCACAAGAAGCTGGGAGGGAGCACAACCAGGATAAGTGACCCAAACTGGCCAAAGGCATGCTCTATACCATAAAACGGCATGCCCAATATATAAACTGGAGCTAGTTATCACTACTTGGTGACAGACTAGGCATCAGTCAGCAGGTGGCGAACAGTGGTATTGTTCATAACTTGTTTCTCTTGGGTGTTATTCCTCTCTCTCTCATGTTTTCATTACTCTTATTATAATTATCATCATCATCATCATTAGTAGTAGTAGTATTATAACACTTGTTTAGACTCCAGTTGAAATTTCTCTGAAGATTATATGGATGTCCTAAACAGTTTAAAATACCAGAATGTTCTGATCTAGCACACAATAGAAATTTCTTTTCTCTTTCTCTCAGTTCAGGTCTCTACACGTTAATAGAGGAAGAACAGCTCAAGGTTAGCATACCAGCTCAGGATTTGGAAGATTCAGAAATGGGTCAGCATTAAATTAAAAATAACTTACTATTCTCCTTTTTATGAATGTCTCATGAAGTCTATTTTGATCATTCCTCTCTTGCCTTGAGTAACTGTGCTCAAATTCCAGTCCCAGGCCATCACTGTGAGACCCAAGACTGCTGTCCTTACTGGTCCCATGGGTGGCACATTATGATGCCTCTCCACCAACAGAGTTCTGCAACACTGAGGGTATCAGTTGGCCTTGGTCTTCACCCCCTATAACCACGTCCTCCTTCCAACCCATAAGTACAATCAGTTGCATAGTCAACAGCATTCCAAATAATTATATGATGGATGAAAAATAGCTAATTTTAAATTATTTCACTTTTTTTTTTTCTTGGTAGTTCTGGTCAGTTCCCAGCAGCACAAATGTCTCTGTCAATACAACCAAGAGACAAGAACCTGAATGTGTAGAAATACACTTTTGTAAGTAAAGAGTGTGATAATGGTCTGGGAACAACAGACTTTTCACTACATCCTCTGGACTAAAACTCCATCATACTGCTTTGCATGGGCTACTTCGTGTGTAGCTTATTGCAGTAGGTAGTAGTAGTAAAAGCAAAGGGCTCAGTTCAGGCAAATGAGTCAGTGATTGCAGTACAAGAATGTACACATGCTTACAAGCACACAGATACTACTTTCCCTTTTTTTGGTGTAAATCTGGAATATGCACATCCTCTGACCTCTGCACATATTTCAGATCATAGTTTTCTCTGGAACAGAGATGAAAAATACTTCAGAGATGGTAAATAATAAAGGATTTTACTACTGAAAAATTCTTATTTGTTACTTCAAACAACAGGTATCACAACAGCATGTGACTTTGAAAATTAATAGGTAAAAGTTACAGCTAATGCATGAGACATCTCAAAAGATGTAACACTAGAGGATGATAAGTTTGTGCATTTGTTGCTAGGTTGATATAATGCTGAAATTCATTACAGAGAGAATCGAAGATAGATACTCATCTATTTCTTGGTTTTGCACCTGAGTCAGATTAGAGCCTGGGATACACACAGCTGTTATTTTTGCTCTGACCATCTTGAGCACTTTGTTTCTGCAATCGTCTTCAAAGTCTAC
This sequence comes from Machaerirhynchus nigripectus, assembly GCA_013397975.1. NCBI lineage: Eukaryota > Metazoa > Chordata > Aves > Passeriformes > Dicruridae > Machaerirhynchus > Machaerirhynchus nigripectus. Next base: position 113,996 of record VZRQ01009988.1, read on the forward strand.
ACTTCACATTTTGGTGCTGCATTCTGCATGCTGCCTAGTGGCTCTGGTTAAATGGACCCTGGTAATATTTTACAAGATCTGTTTCCACTGAAGTGTCTCTTGACTATATTTAATTATTCTAATCACAAAAGCCTGTTAATATTTTACATTACATACTTTCAGAGTGATCTGGTTTTCCTCTGGGCTAACATATTTCTATTATAGAAGTACAGTGTATAAAAGTAGAGGAAAAGCAAGTCAACTGAAACAGTTTCTAATTCTTTTCTTTTTAGAAAATCTATTTGACGATCTCAAAGAAGAAATGAGGTAAGAGAAGAGGCTGCACTACTTTTAAATACCAACACATTGCTACAAAATTGTCCAAACCATAGCACTGAATACTTGGGCTTTATAAATACTAATTTTGACATACGGTAAACAGGCAGGCAAATTCAGCTCTCTCTTCATGTTACCAGTGAGACTATAAATATCCCCCAGGTATTGGTGCAATATCTTATTATCCTTTATTCTACAGTATTCAAACACGGTTTTGTATTAAGAAGTTCATAAAGAGTAAAAGTTAATTCACTCAAATACTAATTGTTCTGAGTAATTTCTCAGAACAACTTCGGAAAAATTTCCCAAGACTTTAAAACATAGGTAACTTAAAACTGTATCCAAGAAAAGAAGAAATAGTGCAAGCTGATGAAAAAGGAAATACGATTATATGCCTATAATCTATCCACTGTATCAAACTTGGAAGTTTAGACACATCCTTGAGTTAATCTCTTTGAGAAAGTCACATGCACCAGGTTAAGTATTCACAAATGTGGTCATACCAGTAAAGGTAGCTTGCCTAGCAACTCAGGCCTAGGAAATGTGCTGGAGACAGGCTTCCATCTGCACATTAAGAGCTAAATCAATCTTGTATTTTACTCCTGGTCATGTGGCATCATGGCAACAAGTATGGTAGGAATAGAGAAGAGATGTGAGATCTCCATAATCCACAATGGGTTTCATTAAATGAAAGTAACAGCACTCTTCAGTACCTCCTCTCCAACTGCATCTTCTCTCTCTCTCTCTCATAAAAGCTAGTAAAAATCTAACTCAAAGAAAAGACAGTCCTCTAAAGATCCGGTCTGCATGGTGGCCTTGACAAGAAAAGCATGAGCCAAAGGGAGGAAGGAAACTAGGAAACAGCAGAGAGGTGACACCTTCCCCATGTCACCAGTGGACACTTCCAAGGCTTGTATTACCTTCCGACTCTTGATATTCCCTGAAAACAAGGGACTGCAGTGGTACAGGTTAAATAGGGGCACATCGGGGTCTGCTGTCACCACAGCAGCACAGACACAGCAAACCATCACCAGAAACACCTTCGTGACCAGCTCCATTTTCCTTCTTTCAACAACAGCGTGATTTCTGTTTGCAGATTGTTTGTCATTTGCTTACTGTAGAGGAAAGAAAAACACCTCCTTTCTTCCACAGCTCTCAACAACTTTTACATAGCTCCAGTTACATGGGAATCAGCTGATGGGGGAGAAGTACCTAGGCTACGTTCACCCTAATCACTCAAGAGCCCATAGCCAATATCAAATCACTCCTGCCTTGACTAGAGTGACAACTGATCTGCAACAATTCTTTGTGCAATGCCAGGGCAGCCCTGCCTTCATCTTCAACCACCCATTCAGTAGCTGAGGCAAGAACAGGCCAGGGACAGCAATGCCCCAGAGGCCTTCCTGTCTTCAGACTAAAAACCTCACCTGCAGGCCCCAAGGACCTGCAATCCAATAGACTCCTCTCATAACCCCCATGCCGGAGCTCAGAGGATGCCAGGCCCTCTCCTTCCCTCTGCCCCTCTTTGCTACTTTTGGGTGTTTTGGCAAGACTAGCCAATAAGCAATGAAAACACAATAGTAAAAAATAACATTAAAAATAATCTAGTAAAAATATGTCTAAAAAAACCCTATTTAAGAAACCAAAAAACACTCTTCTTCCTTATTTAGCACTTTTGAGACTCCATGTGGACTCCTGTGTCTCATCCTGAACTCCCCAGAACAGGAAAGACACTGCTACACTTGGGCCCGTTCCAGCACCTTTTGGGATGGTGAGTAGCTGGGGCACACGGCACATGAGGGCAGGCAGAGAGACCTGCTGCTGTACTGTGCATTTGAGAGAAGAGAAGGCTTACGGTTGGGCCTGACTGGTGAGCTTCCACTATATTTAAATCATTTCCCTGACCCAATACCACATAGGAAAACCTCATATTTAGCTCCCACATGTACTTCACTATTGTTAATTTTGCTATCTAGAAGAGCAAAGGCCTTGTAAAAAAAAAAGTATAGAATACTTAATTTCCTTGCATCCCCACTCTTTTTGTGGTAGGACACGAGGTATGGGTACAATCTGTCCTTCCTTCTTCCTGAGTCTTAGTGATAAAAGTGTAAGCACTTTCATATGCAAGTATTCCTCACCAATGTGCAGAGTAGTGGCACTGCATCTCTAGTTAATGAGATGTGGGAGGAAAAATGCTTCATCTAAAAGGTAGAAATCAAACATAGAAGCAGAGCTTTGCTGTGAATACTGTCGCTACGGAAAAAAAATACTTCTGTGAACTCCATAGCTCCTCTGGCTTTAAGTTCTTTAACCTCATAGCCAGTAGGTAGCAGGCCATGCTGTCAACTATCTTTTTACACCTTGGTTTCCAATCAGCAGCTTTATTTGGTTTGTTCCCTCATGGAGCCATGGAGTTGACTGGAGGTCATGGAGGTACCCAGCACAGCTTACAGGAGCCCACACTTGCAGCAAACCATGGAACACACTAAACTGACTTGGTGCACCTCAAGGAATTCATTATCAAGTTTGCTCTGAACATAAACAAAAACATTGGGACTTTTTCATATATTTTGGTTTGGTTTGGGGGGGGTGGTTATTTTTGGTTTGAGGGTTTTTTTCCTTTTTATATAAAGGAATTTAAAAATTCCTTTAAAAATTCCTTTAAAAAAATTTCCTTTTAATATAGCCTGCTATATTCTCTCTCTCCTCTTACAGTAAAAGAAGACCAAATCACTCCAACGCTTACTCATGTATTTTCATGTCCTTCCAGTTGTTTCTTTTTTAACACTTGCCTTGCTGTATTGTGCCCTGAGACAGAATAAAAAACCCCATTCAGCCCTGGTGCATCACGGGCAAAAGTGAAATAGCAGTCACCCATACATGTGTTCTTTTTCAGATCAGGAATACAAAGGAAGATTGCTTTGTTTATACACTCTGTGATACCAGTTTATGGAAAGATAACATCAGAAGTAATAAACATCATTTCAGAGGTGTATTTGTTGTTGCTTGCCTGTCCTGCTCTGGGCTGCTATTTCTGGTCGCTTATTCATAATCTCACCAATCCTGTTGGGGGAACAGGATGGGATGATATATCCTAGCCTTTCACCTCCTTCTATCTAGCACATAACTTTTTGAGATTGTTAAGACATCATATTCTTGTTGCTAATTCTGTTATGTCTCCTATGTTTAGAATCGGGGCTGAGATTTCCAGGGAGGTTGCCCAGAGATCTGTCCCAGGGGTGGAAAGTCCTGAGTGGCATGGAATGTGGGAGGACATAGGCCAGATTTTGAAGAAATGCCCTAGTCCAATGGTTTGGAAATTTCCCCCTGAACAAATACAGAAGCCATAAAAGGTAGCAGAATATTTAAAGGAAAATTACAGTGGCAGTTCCAAAGTGGGGCAAATTATTGCACTGTGTTGGGTCGTCAATAATGCTTATTTCATGCTGCACAGCAGCACCTACAGCTGGAGGGGAAAGGGAACGAATCAGCAGACACCCCAGTCACTCAAGCTACAGTTAAGCCAGAAGGGCAACCTATGCCAATAGTAGTCACCCCTGTCCAGAGGAGGAAATACAAGACCAAATGCATTTACCTGGTGGATGATGATGGGGAGGCAGAACCCTCACAGCCAGCAGAGGAATCAGAGCTGGAAATAATCATCAAATCCCTATCCTTACAAAGTCTATGCAGACTGCAGAAAAACCTCACCCGATGAACAGGCGAGTCTATATTGAGCTGGCTGATCCAAGTCTGGGACACTGCAGATGATGCTACAATTTTGGATGCTACAATTTTGGATGGATTTCTGTAATGTGATACTCCTATCAACTAGGGGATCGCAAGGAGGCCCAAACTCTCAGCCTCTGGATGCAACTCTTAGCAATTGTGAAGGAGAGATACCTTTGCCAAGAACACCTCCATCTGCATCGAGACCCATGGAAAACCACGATGCAAGGAATCCAAAGCTTGAGAGAACTGGCTGTGATAATTTTCTCAAATAATGAGAACACACAAGAATTCCAGACCCTGTACAACATTAATGTGGTTGAAACTTGCACAGCTTGGGACACAAGTGTACTCCCACTTCCTAGTGATGCTGCAACAGAATGAGGAAAACAAGACAGTGAGTATTATGACAAGAAGGCTACAGACGTATGAAGACACTGTCCACATCCCAACCTGAGCCCAAGTCTCAGCCTTGGAAACAGACCTGACTGAGTATATGTGGAAATTGGAAGAGAGGATTGAAGAGAGCTATCAGAGAACCATCAGAAAGCCATCAGAAACTCAGAAAGGAGCTTAGGGAGGGCCTTTTCCACGTTTCACCAATACAGACCAGAATCCCTGCTATCTGACGTAGGCATTCCCCAGCTAGGGAGAGGGAGTACACTCCACGAGGCAACCTATGGTTCTTCCTCTATGAGCATGGAGAAGACATGAGAAGATGGGATGGAAAACCCACTTCTGTCTTAGCAGCACGGGTACATAAACTAAAAGAAGAAAGTACAAACAAAGGAAACTTGGCAAGAATGAATTTAACTCCAGTTTCCTGTGGGTGTGTTCCTAGGCAGAACAGAAATGAAGAAGGCAGAACAGACATGTCTGATCCCCTTGAAGGGATCTCCAGAATGTATGCCCAGGGAGTGAACAACAGCCAGAACTAGAGGGGATCTGCCTCTAGCCTCATAGAGACAGGGGAAAATTGTGTCTATTGGATTGTGTCGATCCAGTGTCCTGGCACATCAGAACCACAAAAATACAAAGCTTTGGCTGACACTGACACACAATGTACTCTGATACCCCACCATGGTAGGGGCAGAACCCACTTCCATTGCTGGGATGACAGGGGGTCTCAGCAGTTGACTCTGTTGGAAGCTGAAGTGACCTTGACTGGGAAGGAATGGAAAAAACACTCTCTTTTGACTGGTCCAGAGGCTCCGTGTATTTTTGGTATAGACTACCTCAAGAGTGGTTATTACAAAGACCCAAAAGGACTTTGTTGGGCTTCTGGGATGGCTGCTGTGGAGACAGAAGACATTGAACAACTGAATACCTTTCCTGGTCTTTCAGAGGACCCTTCTGCAGTAGGACTCCTGAGGGTTGAAGAACAGCAGGTACCAATTGCTGCCATAACAACGCACCATCGACAATATCACACTGACCAAGACTCTATGATTCCCATCTATAAGATGATCCATGAACTGGAGATCCAGGGAGCGGTCAGCAAGACTTGCTCACCATTCAATAGCCTCATCTATCCTGTACATAAGTCTAAAGAAGAGTGGAAAATGACAGCGGACTAATCATGGCCTGAATGAAGTCACACCACCACTGAGTGCTGCTGTGACAGACATGCTGGATCTTCAGTATGAACTGGAGTCCAAGGCAAAAAAGTGGTGCCACCATTGATATTGCTAATGCATTTTTCTCCATTCCTTTAGCAGCAGAGTGCAGGCCACAGCTTGCTTTCACCTGGAGGGGAATCCCCTACACCTGGAACCAATGGCCCCAGGGGTGAAACCACAGCCCCACCATTTGCCACAGAAAAGGATGAGGCTCCAGAACATCTACAGTACATTGATGACATGATCCCGTGGGGTGAAATGGCACAGGAAGTTTTTGAGAAAGGGGAGGAAATAATCCAGGTTCTCCTCAAAGTGGGTTTTGCCATCAAACAAAGTAAGGTCAAGGGACCTGCACAGGAAATTCAGTTGCTAAGAGTGAAGTGGCAAGATGGACATCAACAAGTTCAAGAAGAGGTGATTAATAACAGAGCTGCTATGTCCCCACTGACCAGCAAGAAGGAAACACAGGCTTTCCTAGGCACCATGGGTTTTTGGGGGATGCACATCCCAGAGTACAGCCAGACTGTAAGCTCTCTCTGCCTTGTGACACAGAAGAAAAATTATTTCATGCGGGGCCCTAAACAACAAGACTTTGAACAGATCAAACAACAGATTGCCCATGCAATAGCCCTTGGGTCAGTCAGGATGGGACAGGATGAGAAGAATGTGCTATACACTACAGCCAGGGAGAATGGTCCTTCCTGGAGCCTCTGGCAGAAAGTACCTGGAGAAACTCAAGAATGACCTTTGGTTTCAGGGATACAAAGGATCTGAGGCCAACTACACCCCAATAGGAAAAGGGATCTCAGCAGCTTATGTAGGGGTTTGAGCCACCTTAGAAGTGATTACCACCAAAGCACAGGTCATTCTCACACCGTGACTAACAGTGCAGGGCTGGATGTTCAAAGGGAAAGTCTCTTCCACATATCATGCCACTGACACTGCATGGTGTAAGTGGATGACTCTCATCACACAGCAAGCTTGGATAGGAAATCCTAATCAATCTGGGTTCTTGGAAATCATCCTGAACTGGCCTGAAGGTGAGAATTTTTGACTATCATCTAAAGAGGAAGATGAGTAAGTGACACATGCTGAGGAGGCCCCACCATATAACCAGCTATCAGAGAGTGAGAGGGGATACACTCTCTCCACTGATGGCTCTTGCTGTATCACAGGGTCTAATAGGGAATGGAAAGCAGCTGTACAGAGCCCTATAAAGTGAGTTGTGGAAGCTCCCAATGGACAAGGTGAATCAAGTCAGGTTGTAGAGCTGAAAGCCATCTAACTGGCTATGGATATCACTGAGTGAGAGAAGTGGCCAACACTCTACCTCCACACTGACTCATGGATGGTAGCAAACGCTCTATGGGGGTGGCTGGAAAGGTGGCTAAAAGCCATTTGGCAGCACAGAGGAAAACCCATCTTGGCTGCTCAAGTATGGCAAGACACTGCTGACCAGGTAAATGATCATGGAAGTTCGTCATGTGGATGCACATGTGCCTAAGAGTTGAGCTGATGGTAAGAATCACAGCAATTAACAGGTAGATGGGGCTGCCAAAATCAAAGTGTCTCAGGTAGATATAGACTGGCAACACAAGGGTGAATTTTTTCTAGCTAGGTGGGCCCATGATGCCTCAAGTCATCAGGGAAGAAGAGATGCAACACACCAATGGGCTCGTGACCAAGGGGTGGATTTGACCGCGGACACTATATCCCAGGTAATCCATGATTATGAGACATGGGCTGCAATCAAGCAGGCCAAGCAGGTAAAGCCCTTGTGGTATGAGAGGCATTGGTCTGAATGTAAGTATGAAGAGGCCTGGCAGATTGATTATATCACACTGCCACAAACCCACCAAGGCAAATATTATGTGCTTACAATGGTAGAAACTACCACTGGATGGCTGGAGATGTACCCTATGCTTCATGTTACTGCCCAGAACACTATGCTGGGCCTTGAAAAACAAGCCCTATGGCAACATGGCACCCCCGAGAGAATTAAGCAGACAATGGGACTAATTTCAAAAATGGCACCTAGACCTGGTGCTAGAGATCAATGGTGTTGAGATCACTGAGTGGGTGTATCATATTCCATCATGTACCATCTGCTGGGAAAGTCGAGCAGAGCAATGGACTGTTAAAACCACACTGAAGGCAATGGTTGATGGGACCTTCAAGCTGTGGCATCTGCATTTAGCAAAGGCTATCTGGTTATTTAACACCAGAGGTTCAGTTAACTGAACTGGCCCAATGAACTGTTTACCCTTGTGTACAGTAGATGGAGATAAGGTCGCCATGGTGTATATGAGAGCTATATTAGGAAAGACAGTTTGTATTAATCCCCCCTCAAGCAAATCCAAACCCAGCTGTGGGATTGTTTTTGCTAGAGGACCTGGTTGCACTTGGTCAGTAATGCAGAGGGACAGAGAAACATGTCATATACCTCGAGGGGATTTGACTTTGGGTGAGAACAGTCTGTAATGTTGAATTGCATATGTAACACTTGTTGCTGAATGGCAGTGCCACTGCATGTTGGAAATACCATGGACAATGAGAATGAAATGCTCCCATTATATCAGTCATGGACCAAATGAACTCAATCCACATCTTGGGGGAACAATCAGTGACTACTGAAATAATACCTGTATTTGTATATAGTTATTTATATGTGTGTATGTATATAGTTAAAAGGTACTAATTGGGGCATGATATAGATGATATGGAATAAGGAATGGATAAAGTCATGTGTGACCCAAAAAATGTGAATTGTATTCCATTAGTCCTCTATGTCAGTCCATGCAGTTTGTGTTACTGTCCCTTTAAGACCCAGGGATTGAAAGTGGAACCGGAACCAGTGTTTTGCCCTGGGTCCATGGAGACTGGAGGTGCTGGGGTCTCTCTAAGAATGAAGGAACAGACAGAGCTCTCTTTCTTGTTTCTCTATGGGCTGCCAAGAGAGTTTCCTGGGGCATATTCTCTGGGCCAGGGCAGAAAAAAGCAGAAGCATTCTTTAGTTTCTCTCTGAACTCCGTGGGAAATTGCCTGGTACAGGTCTCTTAGAAACTGCATTTGTCAATCCTAGACTGTTTCAGAGGAAATTCCCAAACGACTTTTTTGGCCAAGGTTGCCAGGGGCAATCCATGTTCCTGGAGCTGGTAGAGGACGGTTTTTTGGGACCTTTGTTTTCACTGCTGCAACTCAGGAGAATCATGCTATGAAAATTGGTCCTCCCCCTTCTTCCATAAGTTACAGCCGCTGCCCCAGTTCCAGCTGCCACTGTTGACAGAGCTGCCACCTCTAGGAGAGACCCTGTCAGGTGGCATGGAGCAAATGGTTCAGCAACATTTGGCTGGTTTTGAACAGGAATAGTTCTCCAGGTTTCCTTTGTTTTATCCTTGTTCCCCCTTGGTTGTTGTTTGGGGGAAGAGGGTGTTTTGTAACTACGGAGGTTCCATTGTTCTGTTGTGTTTTTTCTTTCCTTTTTTCTCTATCACATGGTTGGGAGAACAGATCTTCTCTGCCATCTTGTCTATGTCCTCTGGCTGATGCAATCTTCTGTGAAGACTCTATATTGGGGGAGGGGCTTCTCTGCCATCTTGTTTTCTTTGTTCTTGCAGAGTCCATGGCATTCAGGATTTTTGAATCTAGTGGTTATTATTCTTATCTTTGTTGTGGCTGTGGGGTTTTTTTAGCAAACTTATTTTTTCACTTGTATCTTCCTGCATTTGTCTCTCTTTTTTGCTGAAAGGGGAGTGCTTAAAACTGAAAAGGAAGGTAGTTCGTTTTCCAAGCTCCACCCCATAAATTGTCTTTAACCAAGATACTTCTCAGGGAAAAGCATCCAGTTGTGGCTTCAGAGTTGAAAGAAACACCTGTGTGGCAATCAAGAAACTGCAGAAATGCAGGTCATAGCCACAAAATATTGTTTCCAACTGTGGGCAACTCTACAGTTGTTGAAACTGGCCTAAAAGACATAGCAAGAGCTGCGCTACACCTTATTAGCTTGCACTTCTCTATTCTGTGCTCCATCACACAGTACACACTGGTGGCAGCATTTTTTCAGGTTTCTTACTGAGCTGAGATAATTCAAAGGATAATTCCACTTCTCTAAGAAAACAAAAGCTACAATCTAAAGATGCTGATCTCCATCAATCTTTACAGCAAACCAGCTGAGCTGGCGTACATAGAAACCTGCAGACAATGAAGTCTGGTAACAGTGACAGGAATTTATAGAAGTCTTAAACAGGAAAACTTCGTGCACAATTACAATAGTTGCATCTCCTGAACTGATCTCTGTGACTAATTTTGTTCAGTTGAAGTCTCAGCACTTTATTATTATAGAAATTATTAGGAAAACACTGCATTAAAAGAAATATCATCATTGGCTGATTCTTGCTAAAGGTATAAAACTCAAAATATGCACATGCCCATCCTGAGTGCATAGGAACCAAATTTTACAAGAAAATTTTACATGATCCTGCAACTGTGCACATACTATTACTGACGAAAAAAAGATTATGACCAAAGTCAGTAAAAAAAAATCATGGTTTCTCACTGCAATCTTGAAACAAATAACAGTGATTGACAAGGAGGGTTCAGAATTATTTGAGGGACAAAACAACAAGAAGCTTTACTGAGAAAGTCAATATTGAATTCAAATTTACTTCCCAAAGTTGTACTCCTATATAAAGCTAAGCAACTAAACATTTTCCAGATATCTTTTTATTTGGCCTTTATTCAATGTCTTTATTTTATTTATTGCTTTTATGTTATACTTGGCAGTAAAGGTTTCAATAAACTGCATGTAACTTACAATTAAATACAGCGTCAAAAAAGACATCTATAACATTATATTGGAAAACATACGTTCACTTTGCAGTTTATTTTCTTAGCTCACTGTGATCTGGTTTTGTTATAGTTTCTTCATTTGATAACTTACACAAATGGAATTAATGAAATGCAGCAACTCAATTAATTTTCAAATATTTAATAAGCACCAGAGAAATATGTATATTTCTCTGAGGAGGGAAAAAAAAGTCATTTAAGCACTAGTAAGCATTCAACTCTTTTCTTCTTGACTGTAACCCAAAAGTTCTCTTTCATTCTCATCTGCTTTTATTACAAAACCTGTGGCCATTTATTTTCCAACTGTGAAAACTGTCTCCAATTTTCACGTATCTTTTTTGAAAATATATTCCCTGACTAGATGGCTGAATACCACAAAAGTTATAAAATCCACATAGATATCTAGCATTGCAGATCATCAGATTTTTTTTACTGGTAATGTGAAAAAAGGCATCGGAGCTCAGCTCAGAAAGGCACTCAAGAATTTATATTCCAAAAAACATCACTCAGGCCTTTTGCAGAGGGAGATTTATCAGTCTACAAAAGTGAGGTTTTATTTGGACACATTTTATTAGTTGCCCAAAGCATCCTTCAATACTGAGGGTCCTACTTTTGAGTCCTAGAATGGGGAAACTCTGGGATTCTTGAGTTCCATTTTTCAACACCTCAGCTTTTGCTGAAGTCAGTTGATGCTTACAGTGTTTTCCAAATGATTGCCTGTGGGATTTCATACTGGCAGTCAAAAGCAAAAGCACATAGAAATCACAACATTTTGGAATTAGAGCACTTTCAGACAATGCCCTTTATTCTGCAGCACTGCTGCTTGATCAGCAGCTATAAAATCATACTTGAGAGAGAACAAATAAGCAATCCAAACCACTGAATATTTTTGCTCAGGCAGTTACAGCATTTTTTAAAGGAATGGGTAATCTTTGAAAGTTTAGTTCTAAGTACATTGCATCAACAGAACACACATATTGGCACTAGAGAATCAGTGAGAAATATCTGAAACTGGCTTTGATTCAATCAAAAAGTTTAAACCGTTTAAAGCTCAAAAGCAGACCATTTACCTAAAGTCAGTATCTATGCAATGAAGCCTACTCAGTTAGCTGCTCCACTAAAAACAGTGGCTGTTCCTTGTAGACAGTGGCTCTAAGGCTTATGTTTCTAGTCATTTAGTTCCTTATGTTTCCTCACCAATGTTAAAGGAAGCAGTAATTTGCTGCCAGTATTTGACAAGGCATTTCCACCTGTACCTAAAATAGATTTTTGACATCTCAGTGCAAATATTTTCTTTCTGTTCCTTTTTTCTGCCCACCATGACACTATTCTATATATTGGGGGATAGAATTTTGAGGATTCTCCTCCACAACACTCACATTGACTGAAATCAGCACTGTAAATTCCTGGTCTTTGGCTATAGGATGACATCACTGTCGACAAGTTGATACAAATAGGAAATTCAGGCAAAACAGATTAGCAAGCAGAGCCTTCACTGATCATCTTGGTAAAAGTCAGCCCCAGAGACATTTCTGTGGAGTTCATTTCCCCACATTTATATTAAAATTAGATGAAACAACTGCTCAGCACTATGTCACATTTAAGAATATGTAGAAGGCACTGTGCATCACATAGGATTTCACAAATTGCTTCCTCTCCCATGAAAAAGACCATGGGGCTGGAGCCTTCCTGTCTAGCACACTAGGCTATTTTTAAACTATCATCCCTTGAGATTCACAAATCCAGTAAAAACAGAAAATTGTCATCATTTTGAACTGTCTGCTGTTAGAAAGTTAAACATGGGCTCATTTTGGCACATAAATCCTGTATTTCATGAGGCTTATTTTAAATGACAGCTTCTTCAATCTCCTTGGCATATATAGTAGACTGACCTATGCCCCCTGGACTGAATTATGTTTTTCTTTAAGTCCCATTTATAATTACCAGACAGGAAGTGTTAAAGTAGATAAAGATTATATTTATGCTTTAGGATAAAGAAGCAGCAGGCTAGCTCTACACTCAATTACATGTATACAAACAGTGTCTCTGTGATACTTAATAACTGTATGGGAGTCAATTTGTGTACTATAACCCATTGTCACAAAGTCTAGTCTCACTATCAGAAGGGAAACTGGAAGCAGGAATAAACAAGACAAACACCTTTTAACGTTCTTTATCTTGTAGCATGGAAATGCTAATATGTAATATACAATAATGCATATTGCTATTAAAACAAGGTAATACCAGTCTATAGTGATGCTTTAATATTCCTAGGCAGCCACCATGCTCATTTTTACCTCCAATCATCCTTTGAGAGATTAGATAAAATATTCATTTCTTCATCATCTTGCAAAAGACGATACACCGCACTAACATGGTGATTTTCAAGCACAGACCGGTCATTATACAGAATGGCTGAGTCTGACCTAGCATTTAAAAGAAAACATAGGAAAGGTTGTTTCTTCCCTGTCTAAAGAGACTCAGAAGTTTTCCTTTGATCAGCTACAGCAATTAAGTCTATAGAACAGATATGAGCATTTTAGGAGTACTTGTAATACTTTGTTAATTGCTGTTACTCAGTAAAAGAAATCTAAAGATCAAACCATTGCAAAATCTATTTCACTGGATGAGACACATAACTTCCTTGTTACATACTTGAAAACAAGTGCTGAAAGCTGTGAGAGATATGTAAACTTGGGAGTAGAACCATGAGGCTTTTTCCCAGGTCTTATGTATGTCTCTCTGATATTAAAGTCTGACTGTACCCAAGTAAACAATTGCAAGGTGTGACCCAATACTGCTTCCAGAACAGCCAACTGGCTGTAAGCAAGATATAACTGAACTGATTTCTGACATCTGTGTGCTAGACTATGCTGTCTGGAAAGGCAATTGCCAGTGGAACTGAGTAAGACCAAAGGTACTTCATGCCTGATTTTAAGCCCCAGAGCAGAGATCTGTGATGGATGACTGGCTAAACTGGTCTGAAGACCAAGAAGTTAACAGCAACAGAGGGTGAATATGTTTTGTTACAGTCCTCACTCAGAGCTGCTTCTCAGAGAGCAGTGTATATTTTCATCCTCTGACACTTTACACCCTCTGATGTTCAATGTTAGGAAAATTGAATTACGACTGTCTTTCTTTGAATATTTTTATAAGTATTTGGAAGATACAGCAGATCCCTAATTCCTGTATGCATGAAGTTGTAAGAAGAGTAGTGTGGCTTCACCCAGAATAGAGACAGAAACTTCTTTCTCCATTCCCAGTCATTACTGTGCATATGTGTACTTTATCCTAGAAACCATTGTTGATGCACAGCATGATTCAGCTAACACACTACAGACATCTATTTTAATTACAGACATATAATCTAATTTAATTACAATGCATGTTAGAAATGCCCAAGTGTGCAGTGTCAGACGAGGACATTTAGACATTTTGTCATTGCTACCAGTACACTCCCATTGTCAAAATAACACACAGATATTAGATGCCAAATTATCACTGAAACTAGAGACTTCTTAATCTTTGCACACTTCCAAATTTTGCTGCCATCTTAATCTTATTTTCCTCTCTTCCACCAAACCCAAAGCTTTATGAAATACACTGGTCTAGTATAGTTTGTGATCAATTAATTACTCTCAAGCAATTTATGATGCTTTAAAAAATATTTACCCGATTAGATAGTGGCAAGCATAGCCCCTTGTTGCAGGTGTGGTTTTCCACTTAAGTAAAAATAGTATGTGTAGTGTTCGTGTTCACTGTTGAATGCAACAAACATGGTTGAATGCCTGATTTATGCCGTTAATGTTTGAGTCTTCAAATTCAACAAGGAGAAAAAAACTGTAAAATTACAGTATCTCCTTCAAAACTTTATCTTCATCAAATACATCACTCTATGCAGCCATTTTTCTTTGAAAACTTTACATGGAAATATTTTTGGACCTTTCTTTTTCCTGGTTATTAATATGAAACGATGCTCAGGAATCTAGAATACATGCATTCCATCATGAATGTTTGAGCAAGAGAAAATTAAATGTAACCTGAGAAAGTAAACTTTCCTCCTGTAACACCTGAAAGCAGAAGTTCCTGCACTTTTCTAAGGTGGCTGTGCTATTATTCTCCAAAGGTTTCCTCCTCCATTTCCCAACCCTTCATCATGATTTACAGTGGCCTCACCGTGTCTGGATGTGAAAATTGTTGGTGGTTCCAGTGTGTTCATAGTCATGTATGGCAGCTGCGAAAATCATAGCGAAGATCTCCAGCTCTGTCAGCCAGTGCTGAAAAGAGATTACAGTACAATCAGATAAACTGTAATTTTCTCAGGCTTTTGTCTTCTAAGGTAAGTTATCTGTCCTCTGTTGTCAGTCAGCGTTGCATGTCATTACCTGTTCCCTGCCGCCTGTCAGCTGTTTTAAAGCAAACTTCTTTGGTTGATACATAAAAGCCAAACCAGTGTTCATTCTGGACCTTCACCTAAATAAATTGAACTTCAGCAAAATGGTTTCAGGAGCTGATAAGGTTTAAGACATAGCAAGGGGAAACATATGCCCTTCTGAAAGAGCAATGTTTGAAGAAGACAAACAAGGAAAACTCAAGAAAATCAAGGTTCATCAAGGGGAACTTGATGATACATGTGCAGGTAAACACATACCAGGGTATGTATTTTCAGTTCAATTTACATAAGTAGCAGAGACTCAGATACAGAAGAATGTCACTGTTTTCCAGTAAACTAAAAGTTTTTGTCAATCACTGAATCATGAGGGGAACAAGGAAAATAACCTCAAAAGATATACATCTTGTTATTTATTTATCATTTTTAAAAACACTTTAGAAAGCCCTGAAGTTTGTGGGGTTTTTCCTAATTCCCTAGTCAAAGCTTTATTTTACAATTTTTAAGTCACTTTTGGCTTAGATTTATAAATTATTCAGATGGTTTTAATAATTTTTATCTGAGTCAATAAATCGTTTTATTGTCTGGTTTTCCACTGGCAGCCCACAAGGAGTGTTGTTAAAATCAAGCACTTTGGAGTCAAAGGTTTTAGACACTGTAGATGCTGTAAATATTTGTATGAAGTGCTTAAATGTACTGCATTTAGGAAAAGCCTTTTCACCACAGTGATTGCCAAATACTTCTCTAACACCTCAATGTCAACCTGAAAATGTTTTGACAGGCATTCATATATAAACTGCCTTTTGATTCAAAGCCTGGCAAAGACACTAGGGCTTCCAAAATCTATTCTAGACATCTGCTATAGCTCAAGGACCACCACTGGTGTGTTAAGCATGTGCAGGGAAGCACAGGTAGAAGTGGGACTCTGCACACAGCTACCTGTCTAGCTTTTTATCTGCATTTCACAGTCATCTCTGCAAGACCAGTAAAGAATGGAGCAAGTCTCAATATTAAAGATCCCATTACATTAAAGATGTAGTTTGAAAATATAGCCCAGAGATATTTTTCACAATGCTACTGACCATAATCAAGGTAGTTCTTGGTTTTGGTTTTTTTCTTTTTGTTTGGGTTTTTCTTTTTAGAGTAAGAGAGAGAGGAGGGTGAGGAGTGCAAGAAACTATCAGAAACAGATAACTACACTGTTTTCTTATATCCACACAATTGATCCAGGACAGACTGGAGAGCACTGATGGTGGAGAAGTCTGTTCAGTTTTGTTTCCAGGTGTGACTTGTGAATAAGGAATGATTTCCAAATTATTAAGAACATTAATGCAACTTTCAAGCAACAACTTCTGGCAACTGCAGTGGGGGAAAAAATGGAACTAGGGTTTCCAGGCTACATATCTAGATCTGGACTTTCATTGCTAACTGTGGTCTGCCATTTCCCAAAAGGAGAGACTGCAAATGATAGCAAAAAATCAGGGCACAAGTGCTCAGTAACAGCCAGAGCAAGCCTGTATTATGAATGCAGAACTTATCCAGGAAACATTCACCTGGTCCAACACATCCATTTCAGACCTTCTGGACAGCATCTGACAAGTCCCACACTAACAAGATCTCATGAGCCAAGTTGAAAAACATCACTAAGGCAATGAGCCTTAGTGTTTGAGGTCTCCTACCTTGTTTCTTAAGACACATATTGGAAAAGTGCTGACTTGCATACCTTATCAAAGCATTACTTGTTGAAAAATTTTGGGCAATGTAGGTTTTCAAATAGGGCGCTTTAGATATTATTATTAGCAGTATCTTGTATTAGCAGTATTAAGTATCATAACAGCATTTGAGGAAGATCACTCAGAATAAAACTGGAATTACAGCTGTGAACTGTTGGTAATAAATAAAGCAGTGTAAGTAGAACAAAGTCAAAATAGACTTGTGAGTAACAGGAGGGAAGTAACTGGAACCTATTAGTCCCTTTTTTCCTGCCACAACCTTGCAAGAGAAAGCAAACAAGACAGCAAAGAGCCTGCAGAGAACACATGCAATCTCCATCAAAGTACTGACTTTACTTTTCACTGCTCTGTGGTAGATTTCATCTCAGAAACAGCAAATTTTTAAAGAATAAAGCCATCAAGAACATCAGGACACTGCCACAAAAGATGAAAAGAGCAAGGAAATGTGAATGGTTTTGATTTCTAAAGGGCTGACAAAACCAATCCAAAATAAAACCATATCAAACTTTCTGCAGTGGTAGAAGGTCAGAAATGGTGGGCAGTAAAAGGCATGAAATACCAAGTATTGGCTTCCAGAGTGACAAAAAAGAGGGCAAGGAAGCATGACTGTCTTTCAAAAATATACAATAAATGTGAAGCATTAGCTACTAGGGTGGCTCATTTGCATGTAAACAAAAGGATTGATGCATATAGAAAGAAGAAGGAAGAGGAAAGAGTTTCCAAATCTAACAAAAAAAAAAAAAAAAGCATTTCCAGAAATTGCTACAGTGTAAGTAATTAACTCATTTGCCTCCCAGGAGTTTATTAACTTTTATTCCAAAGTACGTATTATTTTCAAAGCTTATGATGATCTGCTTATTAATCACAATAGGCTAGTGGAGAAGATGATCTCACTTCCCTTTAGTACTAAAAGATATGACAGAAGTCCTGCACTTCCACCGTTTTTCAGGTCTGCTGCAGGAAATAGTCTCCTGTAATTCTTGTCAGTATCAGAGAAAGAAGTCTTAAGCTTTACAATTTTCACATCGTGTCTAGGTTAAAAAGAAATTGTCGTATTTCCAAACAGTTGTAAATCAGAAAACAGTACTAAAGAAAGAAATAATCAGAGCTGAATGACAGAGTTTAATAATGGAAGGAAAGAAATGAGCAAAAGGTGTGTCAGCTCTTGGAAGCTGTTCCTGCACATCATGCTTGTATGCCAGTCCTCTATGAGATAAACATCAGATTAATTCCAAATTCTCTTTCGACATTTTGTCTATGAAAGAGCCCAAAACGTTGTAGTTCATACAGTAAAGTACAACAAGCTAATTCCAAAGCATCATTCTGAGGGAAAAAATAACAGGAAAACTAATGAAAGTTCAGGAAAGGAGAGGGAAAGAAGATTTAATTGAAAATAAAACAAAAATGAGGGATGAAACAACTCTTCAGAGAGTTCATAAATAGCAGGGAGCATGACAAAGGCAAATGAACCATGTAAAGATAAACCAGAAACATATTTCTTACTTTTAAGACTAGAACAAATGTTAACTATATAGACTATTTTTTTAAATGCATTTTTTCCACATTACAAATAACTAGTTAGCAAGAAAAATGAGGGGGTTTTTTCTATTTTTGTATATAATTTTTTCACAAATTGTTTTCATCCCATTGGTGAAGAATTAAACCAATGCCCCTAACACTTCTCAAACCAAAGTCTTGTGTTCCAGCATGCTCAAGTTGCTTCCATAAATATTGTAGAAGTGATGAACCAAAGAACTATATATACTACAGTAATGAAAACATACGGATGTGAGCAAATCCTGGAAATAGTAAAATGCCCCCTATGTTTCTTTACTATGTGGAATATACTATGCATGTAAGAAGCTAGCCCTTCTGTGAGCAGGACATTGGGACTGATGACCTCTAGGGTCATCATTTCTCATTTTCAAACTACAATAATTATGCACTTTGAGACTGGCTGTATAGTTCAGGGAAGGTGAGGTGAAAACAAAGAAAAAAGAAAAAAAAAACTAAAACCAAAGTTAAAAAAAGCATTCAAACAAGAAAAGCACAGCTGAAATGTCACTGTTAGCACATAGTGCTATGAGTTTGTGGAGTGGTTTCCTATTGTGCAATATTAGATTCTAAACCAAATTACAGATATGATTTGGCTGTGGGAATGATTAGTGCTTGGGAATATTCCTGGGAAGCAGAAGACACTCCTCTGGACTACAACTCCATCATACTGGTCTGCATGGGCTACTGTGTGTGTAGCTTAGTGGAGTAGGAATACATGAGCCACGGGCTCAGTTCAGGCATTGACTGCAGTGCAAGCATGTACATATGCTTACAAGCACACACATTCTGGTTCCTCTGTTCTAGATGGAAGTCTGGTATGTGTACATTCTCTGATCTCTGCACATATTTATACATATTGCGCATACTCACTTCTGTAAAGGATAATAAAAACCAGTTTTATAAACACATTAATAGCAAAAGAAGGGGCAAGGAAAAACTCGGTTCTTTATTGGACGTGGTAGGGAATATAGTTACCAAAGGTGAGGAAAAGGCTGAGGCACTTGACACATTCTTTCCCTCAGTTTTCACCAATAACACAGGTCATTGTCAGGACAACTGGCCTCCTGAGGTAGTAGAAAGGGACAGGGAGCAGAATAGATCCCCTGTAACCCAGGAGGAAGCAGTTAGCGGCCAACAGAGCCACTTCCATATTCACAAGTCTGTGGGACCTGATGGGATCCATCCTAGAGTGATGAGGGAGCTGGCTCACCAAGCTGCTCTCCATCATTTATCATCAGTCTTGGCTAACCAGGGAGGTCCCAGATGACTGGAAGCTGGCCATCCATAAGAAGGGCCAAAAGGAGGATCCAGGAAACTACAGGCCTGTCAGCCTGACCTCAGTTCCCAGCAACGTTATGGAATGGTTCCTCTGGAGTGTGATCACATGGCACCTACAGGACAGCCTGGGGATGAGACCCAGCCAGCATGGATTTAGGAGAGGCTAGCCATGACTAACCAACCTGATCTCCTTTTATGACCAGGTGACCTGCCTGGTAGATGAGGGGAAGGCTGTGGGTGTTGTCTACATGGACTTCAGCAAAGCCTTTGACATCATCTCCCATAGAATAATCCTGGAAAAGCTGGCATCCCATGGCTTGGACAGGTGCACCCTTCACTGGGTTAAGAACTGGCTGGACGGCCGGGCCCAGAGAGTGGTGGTGAATGGTGCTGCATCCAGTTGGTGGCCAGTCACTAGTGGGGGTCCCCCAGGGATCTGTGTTGGGCCCAGTCCTGTTTAAAATCTTTATCAATGATCTGGATGAGGGGATAGAGTCTACCATTAGCAAATTTGCAGAGGACACCAAGTTGGGTGTGAATGTCAATCTGCTGGAGGGTAGGAGAGCTCTGCAGATGAACCTGGACAGGCTGGATCCATGGGCTGAGACCAACAACATGAAGTTTAACAAGACTAAGTGCCGGGTCCTGCACTTTGGTCACAACAGCCCCCTGCAGCACTACAGGCTGGGGACAGAGTGGCTGGACAGTGGCCCGGCAGAAGGGGACCTGGGGCTACTGACTGATGGCAGACTGACCATGAGCCAGCAGTGTGCCCACCATGGCCAAGAAGGCCAATGGCATCCTGGCCTGTATCAGGAATAATGTAGCCAGCAGGACTAGGGAAGTGATTCTTCCCCTCTACTCAGCACACTTTGAGTACTGTGTCCAGTTCTGGGCCCGTCAATTTAGGAAGGATGTTGAGATGCTGGAGCATGTCCAGAGAAGGCCAACAAGGCTGGTGAAGGGTCTGGAACACAAGTCCCATGAGGAGTAGCTGAGGGAGCTGGGGTTGTTTAGCCTGGGGAAAAGGAGGCTCAGGGGAGAGGCCTTATCACTGTCTACAACTACCTGAAAGGCAGGTGGGGGTCAGTCTCTTCTCCCAGGCAACCAGCAACAGGACAAGAACAGTCTTAAGCTGCACCAGCGGAGGTGTAGGCTGGATATTAATAAGAAGTTCTTCACAGAAAGAGTGATTGGGCATTAGAATGGGCTGCCAAGGGAGGTGTTGAAGTTACCATCCCTGGAGATGTTTAAGAAAAGACTAGATGTAGCACTTAGTGCCATGGTCTAGTTGCCAAGGTGATATTAGGTCATAGGTTAGACTCGATGATCTCAAAGGTCTTTTCCAATCTAGTTGATTCTGTGATTTCAGAACACCTTTTCCTCTGAAACAGAGGTTTGGCTTAGTTTGGTTTTGGCTGGGTTATTTTGGGTTTGTTTTTTTCTTTCTTTTTAGTCCAGTGCATTCTCTCTCTCAGAGGAAAAAAAGTCCAAATTTGTCCGTCGCTTACTCATGTATGTCCTTCCAGTTCTCTCTTTTTTAACACTTTCCTTGCCTTATTGCACTCAGAGACAGGAAGGAAAAGGAAAAGACAGGATAGGAAACCCCATTTAGCACTGGTGCATTACAGGCTAGGATGAAATAGTAGTCATTCACTCACATCTGAGTTGCTGCTAAATGACTAACAGATCGAGAAGCAGCAAGATGGAAGAAAAGGTAGTTCTGAGCATACATAGAATGGAGGTCAGCTATACCTGGGCAGCTGTTTTGATGCAGTAACCTTTTGGAGCAGAGTAGCCCCAAGTGAAAACTCCCCTCTTCCATGATTTGAGGAGAAAAAGGGAATCCATTTCCTCACCACTAGAATACAATTCACATTACTCAACATTGCACCCGTTCCTACTGAATACAGCTTGCAGTGCATTTTCATTAACAAATGGTCCTAGAAACAACAGTGACCAATTAGTATATCACAGGAGGTTTTGAGTAGGTAACTATTAGCTGCAATTCTGACCTAAGTTCTTTTTATTTCAGGCACAATCAGAAACAAGTGACACAACTTCCATCAGGATCAGGCTGTCTGAATCAGCTCTTGAGACAGACAGCACCTGACTCCTTCCAAATCTGCTTCTCGTAAATAGCAGTGTTTACTGCTCTGATTGCAGTATGACTGCAATTCACGGATGCAATCTACATTCAACACAGGAGACTTGAGATGTTTACGGGGGCGATGGAGTGTGTGACTCCTCAGGGAAGAGCATCCAGCTCTGGCTTCAAAATTGAAAGCAACACCTGTGTGGCAATCAAGGAACTGCAGAAAGGCAGATCATATGCACAAACAACTCTACAGCTGTTGAAACTGGCCTAAAAGACATAGCAAGAGCTGCGCTATGCCTTGTTAGCTTGTACCTTTCTGTCCTATACTCCCTCACCCAATATACACTGGTGGCAGCATTTTTTCAGGTTTCTTACTGAGCTACACAGAAAAAGGTATCATCAGCATACAAATATCCCCACAAGTGATGCTGACAGACAATTTTTATAGTGTTTTGTGTAGCCTATCAAAGGTGGTCATTGCATGAGAAAGTGTTGGAATTTAGTTGGGCTGAGACACATGATTTTTCCTTATCTCTTTTTTTCAACAGTTCCAAATACAGAGTTTGTAACAACTGGGGAGTGTTCAAGAAAGCCTGAGCTGCAGTAAGAGCCTCAACATCTGCTGACCTCGGTTCATGTGTCTGCTCTGCACTACAAAGACTCCATGACCCTGGAACCGCACACTGGTTAGTAAAAGGACTTCAGCGAAATTACGTGCAGTGGAATGGAATTACGTGTATTTAAGTACCAGCTACAAACAAAGCAATCACTGAATGGCCATGGTATAACAGGAGATAACTACAAAACACTGAACACATGAACCTCCCTTTCACTGTCACCTTTGCCTCTACGTTTCTACCAGTGCAAGGGCAAGGGCAAATTAGATGCATGGGGAAAGTGAGACAACTAATGTCTGGAAAAGATCTGCTCCACAGAATCAGACTAAAAGTAATGTCATTCCTTTTTCTGGCTGCAGCAGTAACCAGGAGAAAGAAGAGAATGAATACATATGTATCCGGTACACTTTGAGCTTTCCCTGCTATTTATTCTCCCCAACTGTGTGGGCCAGCAACTTTCTGAGCCTCCAGCTGAATCCAAACTGCAGTGGTTGATGATCACTCTGGAATCTATTTTCCTTCAATTTCTCTAGTCCATCTTCAAATATATTTCTTTCATTTGTCTTGAGAACCACTGTGGGAACATATTGTGCAATAACTATTTTTTAAGCCCTCTATCCATTCCTGGCATTGTTGTCAGACTTCAGCTGTCTGTAGGTTTCTGTGCAAGCCAGTTCAGACATTTTTGCTGTAGAGAAGTGGATGGACATCAGCATTTTCAGATCCCAGCACTTGTTATGCTCAGCTAAGTGGTATGTATTATCCTTTGGATGTACTGTTTCTCCACCTTAAGTTAAGAAGAGAGCTTAGACAATACGATTCTTCATATTAGGTAAAATGAATTCCAGCAAATGCGTGTTGGCAGAATCACACAGAATATCTGTGGCAGAGTGGAAAACCAAGTTTGGGTTTCCCATTCATCTTCTTTAGGTCACTGTTTAAAGAGTTATCAACAACTTCATTTACCTTCTATTTCTAAATAATCCAAAGTCTTTACCTTTATTAGCCCAGCCATATCAAATTAAGCATGTCTACAGTGTAAACAGGTTCTACTGTGGATAACCATAATCTCATTACTAAGCAAAAAACTGTTGTAAACTCACCATATATTCAGGATGCCAAGT
This sequence comes from Machaerirhynchus nigripectus, assembly GCA_013397975.1. NCBI lineage: Eukaryota > Metazoa > Chordata > Aves > Passeriformes > Dicruridae > Machaerirhynchus > Machaerirhynchus nigripectus. Next base: position 137,301 of record VZRQ01009988.1, read on the forward strand.
CTTTTACTTACCACCATGCCTGTCTTGAAAAGGAGGTGATGGACTGTCTGTGCGACATCTGCAGCATGCATTAGGTTGTGATAAGGATTTTTGTGTTTGCTGTAGCCAACCTCCAGAGCTTCCACAAAAGACACCAAGGCAGAAATGGGAATCTAAGTAAAACAGAAAAGAATTAAAGAAGAAGAAAAAAAAATCCCCAGCTTTAATGGATAGCATTCAGATGGGAATATTTTGATACGAGGTTCTCAAAGAGCCGTCTGTACTTCACAAATAAACAAAATGCTACAACATCTGAAACAGTCACTCAAGAGAGAGTGAATTCAGGTTACTACTTTTACTACTTCAAACTGGTTTTTTAATCCTTAATTACATTACAGGTGAATCATTTCCACAGATAAATACACAGAAATAAGTATACTATGAAGTGTTGTCTGGAACACATATAGAGTATGAAAAGTAACAGCAATCACTTGATTGATTGCCCATGGTGAAATATTTCTCAATAGATTGCAGGCAACTGCCTGTTACCTTCACAATCCACTGGAATGTCTCTACTTTACTATTCACATTCAAGATTTTCTAATGAAACACATCATAAAGCAAATCTTAGATACTCTAAGAGGACTATCATTTATCAGACCTCTGGGTTTTCACAGCAAAATTCAGCCTGCCCATCCTGTGGGATTGCCATGTTTTTCTGACTCCAAGAGTAACTGAAATTACCTGAGAAAATGCAATTCAGGGGATTTCTAGAAAGGAGACTATGCAGGTGGTAACATATGCAACTGGCAACATGGATTCTCCAGTTTCATCTGCTCAGACAGGAAATACATTTAGGCTAAGGTTTCCACATAAAAGATCACTGCTCTTCTCCTCTTAGATACATATAAGCAGAGGATGCAGTTACGACCAGACATCTTGATATCTCATCAGGCGTAGGCAGTTCCTGAAGAACTATGGGATCTAGACATCTGTAAACTCTTTCCAGTCAAAGTGAGTGGAAACCCCTGGGGAATGGAAATGTCAGCAGTAGAAGGGATGACAGAGTATCTGCATGGGGAGAGTGGTCAAGAACTAGATGGCAATGTTTCCTGTTCAGAGTTGGAGGACTGTCACTGTTGAGCCAGGGACAGAGAGAAAAAGTGCGACACAAAGTCCAAGTCCGGGGAGAACAACCCAATAATTTATTAATTAATCTGGCCTTTTATGAGGTGGTTTGCAAAGATGGGAGGAGGCCATTGGTCCTTTGACCAGCCACCCCTCAGCATGATTGGCTGAGACTCTACAACACTCATTTCAAAATATTTTTCCAAAGAACCATAACAAAACTTGGAAAACAAGTTAGCAGGTGTTAGATAGAGAACTCGTTTACAAAAACCGTCTCACTGTTTTTCATAGCTTGCATGAGAAAAGCAGAGCTCTCACAGGATGCTGCAGAAAGCTGGAAAACTTCTCTGCTGAAAGCTTTTCAGCATCCACAGAGGACACCTCTGTAACAATTAAAAAATTATAGAATAGTTTGGGCTGGAAGGGACTTTTAAAAGTCACCTAGTCAACCTGGCCCTGCAATAAACAGGGACATGTTCAACTAGACCAGGTTTCTCAGAGTCCAGTCTGATCTTGAATGCTTCCAGGGATGGGGCACCTACTGCCTCTCTGGGCAGCCTTTTCCAGTGTTTCACCAATCTTGCCATAAGAAAATCTTCCTTATATCTAGTCTAAATTTATCCTCTTTTAGATTAAAGTCATTAGCCCTTGTCCTACTGCAACAGGCCCTGATAAAAATGTTCCACCATCTTTCTTATAGGTCCCTATCAAGTACCAGAAGGCTACAATAAACAATCCCCAGAACTTTCTCTTCTCCCAGCTTAACAACACTCTCTTGGCCTTTCCTCACAGGAAAGGTGCTGCAGCCCTCTGATCATTTTTGTGACCCTCCTCTAAACTGGCTCCAACAGGTCCTTGTCTTTCCTCTGCTGAGAACTCCAGACCTGGATGACCTGGTTGCAGTACTCCAAATGGGGTCTCATGAGAGCAGACTTGGGAGCAGAATCACCTCCTTTGACCTGCTGGACAATCTAATTGGAATGAATTTGAATTTGCTTTCATATTCTCTTGTTCTCTTTTGGGCCTGCATGCTTGAGGGTCCTATAAAGCTCAGGAAAATGACACCATCATTCTCAGAGGATCAATGCACTATTTCCCATGGAACCCCACCTAGTTCATGGTGCCCCATTGCAATTGAAAGTACTACTTAAATCACATCTGATCTTGCTTATTAGGGAAAGTGCAATGTTCACAAATTCTTCAAAGATCACTAAAATTGCATTTTGAATTGAGAAAAGCAGAATGAGAGAGATGTTGAACCAAATTCAAGATGAATGAAGATAGCCATCTTCTTACTACTGACCTTGAAACGGTTGATCAGATCATAGCGTGTGAGAAGTTCATAGAAAATGAATTTCAGTGCATGATCCCCACTGGCATCATTTAATGCAAATACATCGAAGGACCACTTGTCTACATTCTGCAAGAGTAGGTAGAAAAGACAGTTAATATGGTCATCCCTTTTACAATGATAATTCAATTTCTTCACTTTCTCTCACAATTTTAGAATTACAGTAGTGATATAAGTGTATAAGTTTCTTTTTCAATAAATTCTTCAAATCCATTTAACCAATGCAGAATCATCTGTGTACTTACAGGATCAGTATACATTTCAGTATTGTGTGACTTAAGAAGCTTCCATTAAGAACATGTATGCTGTTTGTTTATTCTAAACATGGCAGTTCTCTACACTAGAATTTAATCACCAAAGGATGAATCCTAAAAGATAAAAATCCTGTTTTGCTTTAGTACCTGAGAAATGAGATGGCCCTGTTTGGGATGACGTGATACATTATGTGCTAACAATTATATAAAAATCCAATGGAATTTATAACAGAAGAATAAATATCTGATTCCGGTTGGGAAAGTTACAGTCAGCTGTAAATTACGTACTAGTGCTGCAGGCTGGTCAGTCAAGAGATCAAGGAGGGGAGGTTCACTTCTCAGCTCATACAGCTAAAGTTTAAGGTCTAACCTTCTTGCAGAAGTTTGAGTTCAAATCTCAAATTTTAGCGAAGGCTGTGGGAGGTGACAGCACTCATTATCTAGCAAGAGATGAAGAGAAACACTAACTTTCTCTAAATGTTCAGTTTCCTAGCTTTCTGTCTCTTCTTAACTTGGGGACTTGTTATATAAGTCAACAAGCAAATTCAGGGAGAGTTGTTATTCTGCTCAACATTACTGGAAGGCACGACATTTTTGTAGCCACACATAAGCAGAAGTCTATACTGCAGACATTGTAAGCGACTACAGATTCTGTGTTCATTACCTGTATATTAGCTAGCCTAGAAAATATTCCTGTGATGGCATGGGCATCAGAAAAGGCTGAAAAATTAAATTCTAAACCATGTAACTCCTTCGGCATTAATTAATGTGAAGTTCCGTCTCTAGCACTAGACTGGTGAATGGCAGATCACCACAGTGTACTCTATAAATTAACATACTTACCTATTCAAACATGTCTGTATGAATGGTTTGTTTAGCCACTACTCAAATGAAAGACAAGGCTGATTGTCCCTTCTGTGGCAAACAGTCTTACATTTTCACACCCATGTAATACAGAAAGGCAACAGACTACTGAAGTAGAAAAATTAGTATAAATTATATTTAAAGAGAGAGAGATGCTGTGCAATCAATTTTAAAAAAAAGCCAAACTTCTCATCCACTGAACAAGTGAGACAGATTATACATCTAGGACTTGCACTGCTACAGTCTGCATTTTTTTGCAGAAGCTGCAGTATTTCATTGTTTTATTAAAACCAACCTCTGTCACAAAGCTGTGATTCCACAGCTTTGGGTTATTCAGTGCATATGTCCTCTTGAACACAGCAGCAAAAATGAGAATGTGTAGTTAAAAAATAAGCTTTTTTTGACTTAATTTCATCTCAATCCTTGTCCTTATTAACATGACTCTGAGGGGAATGTTGATTATGGCAATCCAGAACAGCTGAAGATGCATGTGTGGTACACTCCTACACGCTTTTGCATGCTTAAATCATCAGGTCATTTTACAGAGCACACTAAGCAGTCAGGTAGCTGTAAGGGTTTTTTATTTGACCTTACTGGACTGAAGCAAGCAACAAAAGACACCATTTTCAGAGGAGGAGATGGGACTGAGAAATTTAAGATGAAATACTATTTTTAAGACAGAAGACTTCACAGAATCATAGAATTTACTGAGTTGGAAAGGACCCACAAGAATCATCCAGTCCACCTCCTAGTCCTTCACAGGACATCCCCCAAGAGTAACACCATGGGCTTGAGACCATCGTCCAAATGCTTCTTGAACTCCATCAGGCTTGGTGCTGTGACCACTTTGCTAGGGAGCCTGTTTTGACTTCTTCAAAGTAACTCCCATGTCAACCAAATCCATTACCAAACCCAAAAACATCCAGGCAAAGACATGTTCTCAAAACAGTTTTGGAAAAGAATATATTCTAAAGTGCACATTGATCAGGTACGTGCTATTTCACTCTGAGCAAAATTAGTCAACAACTGTGTTGTTATTGGTTTGTTTTAACTTACTCTAACATGATCACTTCTTTCTACAACTTAATTATTTGAAAACATAGAAAGAAGGGAGGAATTCTGTAAGGTTTAAGTCAGCTGAGAGTAGGTGATGAGTCTTCAACTGTCTTGTTACTGCAGAGGAACTCAGGAGAAGAGGCACCATTATAGATACGTTCTCTCATAAGCTGGCTATGGAGTGTAGTTGCAAAAGAACAAATAATTTAGAATTTGCAGGAGTGAAGTTAGCATTTGTCAACGTGCAAATGGAAAAATATGTGGGTGGACACTTTGGTTCTGTATATGAAAGGCATGTTTGATCATTCTTCTTGCAATTCCTCCACATCTTTTGATGAGTTCTACTATCGAAGATGAAAAGGATACCCTAACTAGATCTTTCCAGTGTGGAGAAATGCTGCAAGATGTCTTAATGAGTTTTACACTTAATATCCCTGTATATTGCCCTACTAGATCACCTTTTTTCACCATTGCATGGCATGGTTGAACCACATGCAATATGTAATCTGCAAAGCTGCTGTGTAGGGAGCTGATTGCTAACTTCTGTTTATAGTCTTGATAATTCCTGGCTAAGTCAAGAATCTTGCAATTGTCCCATGGATTGAAGCTTTGTTTATTTTTCAGATTACTTCTGACTAATTGTTTTCACTCTGAAACCTCAAAACTCACAGAAGAGTCCATATTCATGAACTGATTGTCACTTTGAAGACCTGAAGCTGAACAATGCAAGAAATTCCCTTCTCTCACAGTAACGGATCCTTTTCCTTCTCCATCTCTCTCTATCCGTGTTTTCTTTCTTCCCTGTGGGATGTTGTAATTGATTCCTAAATCCTCATTTTAATCACTGTAATCTAGAATAGAATTGCAACCTTCACAACCTGAAAATGGCCACAGTCCTTAACTCTATTCTTTCTTTTATTGAAAGGATAATCCCTTAGGCCAATTAAATGATTAATGTATGTGAACTAACTAAATGTCAGAGAGAAGGAAAGGCCAAATACTAAGATCCCCTTTATCATGTCAAATATCACAGTATTATTTTGATGCTTTGTACAGACCCCGCCTTCGATACCTTTTTTCCGGGATTACCTTTAGCACTCCAATTACAGCTGGTGGATAGCTCAAGCCGACCATATTTGAAGTACGCCTGTACATTCTACCAAGATGAAATAGATAAAGCAACACATAAATAGAATTAAATGAAACAAAACAAACAATCAACAAAACTCATAAAGCAACACACCATTACAGGAGACCTTATTTAGCCAGGAAAACTCTAACTGGAATATGGATGGACCTTGTCCTTCCATTTTGTTCCTAACTTGCCCAGTATTCTCTGTACTATTCTTATTTTATAGCTTAATTTAAGACTATACACTCCCCAGTATCTCATAGCTTGGTTACCCAGCCGAACATGACAAAGAATTTTGCCAGTATCAGGTCTTCATCAGATGGAAAGGCTACACTCAACTAAACAAAATGTTCCCCATTTTCCACTGCACATAACTGTACTGACCTTTCAGTATTAGTCCTTGCTGACCCACATGCAAGCTAATTCTGAGTGTACTTCAGAAACCATTTGTATGCAATTAATCAAATCCAGTGTGCTACAGCCATTACTTTTGTCTGCATATTTTCAAGATTAGTATAAAACTTTGTGGGTGTTTGCCATACGTGTGTTTCAAGAAGTGAGAGAGAAAGAACAAGGCAATAATCAACATCTATAACCATATTAAACAAATTATGTGTGTACCAGATTTTAAACTTGATTATAAAGCATATTTTAAACAGATTATAAAGCATGTACAATTTTTTAAACTTGTTTTCAGGACACACTGTGTTTAATAGGATTTGGTGAATGCAGAAACGCTGGCATAGCTAGAATGTCTTTCCACAGGTCACCCTTTTATGCCCTAAAGCATTGTAGGACTAAAAGGAGATGATGGAAAGCTCTCTTCTCCCATCTGAAATGATCCTGTGCAAAGTCTTTCTTCACTGCCATTTTTCTTTGTCATCTTCAGATGACAGGTCTGCACTCAGACCTGAAAAAAATCATTCCCCTTTGGAGACTTGCTTTAACCCATTCCCCAAATCACTGAATTTTCTTACTCCTTTCTTTCTCCAGTCAGAAGCTCCATAGCATTCTCTTAAGAGACAACTGACACAGAACCTCTTTCCCTTAGCTCAGGAGAGTCACAACCCTCCTCCAGTGTCATATTATATCTGAACACTTCCTTCTTTGGGTCACAGTGATCCAGGTCAGCTGGAAAACAGCCTACTGAGCCAGCTTTCTGTATTTACTTCCTCGTTGAGCAAGTCCCGCACTGAGAGTGAGGGTTAATTCACAAGTAGCCTGTCAAACCTTGGAGAAACCTATCCCAAGGAGAAATGAGAGGTTCAGTCTTATTACAGTTTGCTGCCACTCTTAACACATGTACAGTAACTTTGGTGCACAGATAAAAATACTGGCTATAGTCAAGATGAAGGAGGCTTCTGTGTGTCTGTGTGGCTTGTGGTCCACTGTCTGATACGCACAACCTCTTGCACAGAGGGCTGTTAGGCTGTCACTGCAATTCTGATGAACAGTGAAAGGTGCTCTGCTCTTCCATTCCTGACATGAATTTTGCTGTTACAAAATTACCCCAGAGATCTGAGAGCTGCTGTCTAAAGACTGCTGACAGTTTCACATGTGCCAGACCGCCTTCTGGCTTGAACAATAAGAAAAGGTAAGATTAGAAGTGAGTCCAAATTGAAATGAACAAATGTTTTAAAGGGTTCAAAAAGTAAAATCAGTTTTAGCAACAGGTTGTGTTGTAAATCACAAGAGTGAAGGCTGAGAGGACTCAATGGCTTTTCTGAAATCCTCCCTGAGCTCCAAAATTTTCACATCAGTTTTGATCTACAATTTATTCCAGTAATACTATGATAAAGGATTTTGTTCTGCATCTTAGCACTTCTTCATAAGAAATACTAGGCCACAGAGGTAAACAGAAGCAAGGGAGAGTTTGATCTGTCCAAATTTTAAAATCTGTCACTCCTGACCTAGGACTCTGCAGAAGTGCATATTGTTTGTCAAAATTATATCAACTGTGCTACTACATCTGTCCTATAGTAAGAACAGAGGAGCAGATATTGTTTCAATATGCAATCTTTTACTAAATCACAGGTTTTGAGGTGTTACCCAGATCTGTGTAGAAACACTAAGAAGCACAATAAAGTGTTCTTCATTCAGTAGTCCATTCTACTAGTGCTCTGAGGTCTTCTGGCTTAAGGTACTCTCCTCCACCTCCTGTCATTGTGCCATCACATACTACAGATGCAATCTGCAGTACCTGGACAGTTACTAGAACAAAGTAGTTACATGATACTTTACCTTTCCACAAATATCCCAGCTTGCACTGCATGGACAATACTCCTGAACCGGGGTTTTTCCTCAGTCCTTTTAAGCATCATCCCCATTTGCCGTGTGAAGGTAGAAGCCAACCAGTCACGGACCTCTGAGGGCACAGAGTCAGACTGGATATCACTGAGCTCATCTTCCGTGTCCAGTAAACGCCTAGAAGGATGAGGAAACAGAAGGGTAAACAGACTTCCTTTGAGAGCACTACAACATTATTAACAAAAAAGAAACTCACATATATTCTACTTAAAGCAGCTGTCAAAAGTCTTTGATTCATCAGCCCTAATAAAACACAATAGCACAAATCTTCAACTGTTTGTTTTTTCTCTTACATACTTACATTTCAGATTGTAAAACTCACTATTAGGCTGAGAAACAAGAAGTATCAGCCTTCTGAATCACAACTATATAATCATCTACTGACTTCACATCTTCAGCTCATCAGTATTTATGAACCTTCTGCCTTTTACAGGTAATTTATGGTCATTTCTAGGAATTTTTAGCTTCTCAGTTAGTAACATATAGTCATCTCCTTTCCTATTCTGGTCATTTGTGGTGACTCTACAAGTGCATTTATCACTGGGTAAATGGCAAGTAACCAAGAGGGGGAACTCCTCTGCAATGTCTTACCAGTCTACCTCTGTCATGAGTAATTTTTTTACATTTCAAAGACATCATACAAGTGAAAAATTTAACATTATTCAGAAGAAACAGACGAGTAGAAATGTAGAAACTGTCAGAAGAAGTGGGACACAATTACTGTGAAAACATTTCTCCGAGAAAACATATATTACATTTATGATTGATCTCCTTTACTGTCCCAGAAACTTAAAGAAGCTTTTAAATGAAGGATTGAAGATCTGTTCTACACAGAATACAATATTCTAATGATTAAAACCATATTGTCTGTGAGTAATAAATCTTGGCTCAAACAACTTTCACAGTTGACGTGTAAATTACAACTGGTGCTAGATACAAAAGTACTGATGTCTGTAGTTAACTCACCTAGTTTCATCAATGTATACTGACTCAAGAACAGTTGCTGCATATTCCAAATTCTTCTTTAGATCTACAACTGAAGCTTCCCCTCTCTCTAATTGCTTTACCAAAGACCGCAATCTAAAGAAAAGGAAAACAAAAATCTGATTAGTATAAAGCAAAATAGGTTGAAAGTGAGAGTCAGTTCCCAGAATGAGACCTAGTACACACCTTGACAGGTGAAAACTTTTGGAAGTCTGCAAGTTTTTTGAGTCTACATACGTGAAATCAACAAAAATTACTTTTCAAAGATCAGTTACAATGATGCCAGGCAAATATTTGTAAGTCCGTGAGTTATCACAGTATCATACAATCACAGAATGATAGAATATGCAGAGCTGGAAGGGACCCATCAGTACCACTGAGTCCAGCTCCTGACCCTACATCCCAAGACACCCCAAGAATCACACCATATGCCCGAGAGCATTGCCCAAAGGCTTCTGAACTCAGATTCCTTGAGTCCTGTCACTAGTCATGAGAGTGAAGACATCAGTATTTGCCTCTCCATTTCCCCTCGTGAGATTGTTGAAGACTGCAATGAGGTCTCCTCTTAGTCTCCTCTTCTCCAGTCTGAAGAGATCACATGGTCTCAGTCACTCCTTATAAGGCTTTCCTCCAGACCTTTCACCATACTTGTGGCCCTCCTATGGACACTTTATAATAGTTTAATATCTTTCTTATACAGTGGTGTGCAAAACTGCACAGAGTACTCAAGGTGAGGCCATACCAGTGCAGAGCAGAGCAGGACAATCACCTTCATTAATCAGCTGCGTGTCCCCTACTCATAACTGAAATAAGTGGAAATAAAAATCACTTGAAATTTAACACAGGAGCTAAGAGAGGACAATTTCAATCCAGCCATAAGAAGGAACTTCTTGAATAGTATCTGTTAACAAATGACTGTTATTTCTAGTGATTGGTGTACAAATATGCAAAATTGTATTAGAGCATATTTAGAAACACTATTGTAGAAATACTATACAAGGTTAGGGAATGCTATGATTTTCATTAGATCAAGCAGCCACCTTTAGACTATCCGATCTATATTAAACAGAACTCACTACTTTTGCATCCAAACAATAAGTACTGCTTCATACGCCTCCTCGTTTCTTCATTCCATGTATGGGGAGTCTGCAGATATGACCCCTTAACTAGCTACCAGAAACATTGTACACAAGCTACAGGAGTCAATATTACAGAAAGAAATTACCTTTGGCTTTTCCTAACTTTTATTTAATTGATATAAGTATCTGGCAGCTTTATGCTGCAGCTCATTCAAAATTCATGTTCAGTAACAGCACAGTGGGTAGTGGTTGCTTCATGGCATCAACAATCCTCATCGAAGAAGATTATGCAAAGTACTACATGCATCAATTGTTTAGAAAAACAGCAGTACAGTTGCTTCTCACACCATCAGCCATTCTCATGTGAAAAATTACACTGCCTTTGTCTTACTATCCATTATCTATAACTATTGCTGGTTCATTGAGTCACAGCAGCTGCTCCCAATCAATTGTACTAAATAAGAGCCTGGTGATAGTTTGCCTTTAATGTATTCCAAGTATATAGATATTTTTAATAATCATAAACAGACGGAAGGGAATCCAGGCAAATTTATTGGCTGAAAAATTCTGTTTCAAGGTGGCTTATGGGAGTTTTGGACTCCGCACAAGTCTAGGTTCTTTATCTCCCTCCTCTGTGAAGCTTTACCTTCGAGCCCGAACAGATGAGAAACGCCTGCAGATGTTGTTTCAGGTTGTTTATTTCTTCTTATCTCTACCTAGCTCTCAGCTGCGGCCGTGAGTCTGAGGCCAGCCGCGTCCAAGTGGGAACTGCCCAGTCCTGGGCTGTCCCGTCCCTTTTGTACCCTTTCCATGATCCAACCATTCTTCACAACGTATTTATTATTTACCATTTTATACCAATTAGTTTGCACCTATTCTAGACACGTAATTTCTGCCTCTTTTTCGTTTTACCAATCATTTTGTGCCACCACCACCAGAGAAGATGGAGGAGAAGAAGAAGAAGAAGAAGGGCAGGGCAACGCCCAAAATCCTCCATCTTAAATCTTCTATCTTTATTCTAAAAATCTTAAAATCTACCTTTTTACCTTGTAACACACTAAACACTACTTATTTTAAACTCTAATGTTTTGCAATGTTTCTCGCAGTGTTGGTAATTTTTCCCATGGACTAAGATCAAAACCACCTTCATTCTTGGCCTCTAGCCAGGGTCTGGGACCCCCTCGCTGAGGCTCCAGGGCTTCCTGACCTGCCAAGGCTGCCAGAGGCATGCCTTGGACTCCAGCAGTGGCTGAAATAATTTTGAAATTCAATCAATTTCACCTGTAGCACGTAGGAACATGGTTTAGCAAGAGCTTGGTAGTGCTGGGTTAATGGTTGGACTCAATGATTTACAAGGCCAACTCTAAGATCAACTCATTTGTGATAACATTCTTTTGATAGCCAGCTCAAATAGCTTTAAAAAAATTAAAATCAACCATATACTTTAGAAATTAAAAAAATAGTGATCAGAAGTAGATCTGACTGCATAAAAGCTGGCTTCAGTATACACACACAAAACACCAAGAGTTGCTCCTAAAGTTTGGAAGATAAACATCTCCTGAACTGAAAGACAAAACCCTGCCTTCGGATCTTCAGCACGTCCCTCACTCTTCTCTGGAAAACCACCATAATTATGGGTAAGAAATTCTTAATAAGTTTGAGAAATAGATGTTCATTGTGCAGTGAACCATATCAAAGAATTCCTACACAGAAATAGATGTGTATCTGCCATCTCACTATAATGTACAAATTTGATAAATCTGATAATCTGGAGTCATAGCAGAGTTACAGGGCATGTGCAGACTATCTAAGCATGAGCACATAGAAGGTCTTACAGATGCCCTGCAACAGTATATGCCTGCCTGTTGGGGTGTAAAAAAACTGTAAAGCAAATATACAGGATACTTAACACTGTCCAATATCAGAGCAGACTACATGTGGTATGCATGTAATGGTATGTGCAGTAGTTTCAGTCAGCTGGGTGAACAGATGTCTCCACAGTTTCCATAGCAAATGCCTGAAACCCATTCAAACAGAGGATTGGTGGGAGAGGTACAGCATACAGAGGAAGTAACCCAGAAGCTCACGATCTCTTTTTACAACAGTCAACGGGTATTACTCCTTCACTAGTCTGCCACATCTTAATCTAAGGCTCTGCATATATATAGAATGTATGTACCACTGAGGAAAAGACACAACCTAGAAAGCTGGCTTAAGTAGTAATCCTTAAAATGAAACAGAAAAGAGAGTAACTGGTAGCCTGTGACCCAATGGATTTGTATTAGGCTGGATAGCCATCTTCTGTCACTTCTTTTGTATACAAAAAATGCAAGTCACAATGTTCAGAGAGAATAAAAACATATTTGCAAAGAGCAAACACACAGTACTGCTACACCAGCATTTTTCATCCAAAACATTTATATGCAATTTCCCAAGTAATTACTTTGCCTTCATGTTTCCTGAAATATCCTTCTTCCTTTGAATAAAAATAAAACATTAAAATTTTTGAGTAATCAATTATTTGACCCAAGGAACTACAGACAATTCAGTCTCACCTCCGTGCCAGACAAGATCAAGGAGCATATTCTCCTGGAGATTATGTTGGTAAACAAAGAGATGACTGGTGATAACCAACATGGCTTCACTAAGGGGAAATCATGCTGTTAAAATCCAGTTATTATTAAGGTTCTTAGAAATACCTCAGCCCAAATTAAGGTGCAAACGAGACCATATGCCAGTCAATATGGGTTTTATTTGGTATGAGAGAGAGAAAAAGAAAGAAAAAAGAGAGAAAGGAAGAAATAGGGAAAGGGGTGGGGGGACAGAGTGGGGCAGAGACAGGACAAAATAATATCACCACTCCATGGCTCCCACTGGCATCCTGATGATCCTCTTCAGCTGGTCTTCTCGATGGTGAAGGTCCCCCGGGAAGCATAGAATCCAATGGATTTATATACCCTCAAGCCAGGTAGCAATGTCTGGGCATGTCCCCCGGGGGGAGGGGGGCAGTCTCTTACAGCAGACTCTGGGTCTGTTGCATCACGTGAAGTCCTGTGGTGCATGGCCTCTCACATGAATGTCCCGTGCATGTGGCCTGTGGGGTTGGGGAGTTCCACAACTGGGCCAGTTTGTCTAAAAGGGAGGATGGGCATTTATTTCCTCTGGCCAGAGGTTATGCCACACACACAAAACCTCCTCGTCCCCCCTCTCTTGTGGGGGGAATCTGTGTAAACCTGGCTTCTGTGAGCTGTGCTCTCCTCCCGCCCCGAACTTGGCCGCAGTTGGTTGTTTTGGCCTTTTGTGGATGCCTATCTTCCCCTCAGCCTGAGATGACTGAACAATGGGTTTCCCTTTATCTAATCAGCAGTTTGATTTTCAGCCCCAAGTCCCACTCTTCAGGGAAACTTCTTTGGTTGTAGCTTCTTTGTAATGAGCAAAACTTTATATCAATATTTGAGGCATGAACTATTTTCAGTCTCTGTCGCATGCCTGACAAGTTTGATGGTTTTCTGTGACAGGGCTACAGAGTTGGTGGATAGGGGCAAAGCAACTGACATTGTCTACCTGGGCTTGTGCAAAGCATTCAACACTGTCCCACATGACTTGCTTGTCTCTAAACTGGAAAGACCTGGATTTGTTGGATGGACCACTCACTGGATAAAGACTTAGCTGGATGGCTGCACCTAAACAGTGGTGTGATAATGGCTCATTGTCCACATAGAAACTGGTGACACGTGGTGTCCCTCAGGAATCGGTGTTGGGGCTGACACTGTCTTTGTTGGCAGCATGGACAGTGGGTTTGGTGCATCCTCAGCAAGTTCACTGATGACATCAAGCTCTGTGGCAGTGCAGTCAATATGATGGAGGGGAGGGATAATGCCATCCAGAGGGACCTCAACAGGCTTGAGAGGTGGGCCGGTGCAAACCACATGAGGTTGAAAAAAGCAAAGTGTAAGGTCCTCCACCTGGGTTGGGGTAATCCCAGAAACACCTACAGGTTGGGCAGAGAAGTGATTGAGAGCAGTCCTCTGAAGAAGGACTTGGGGGTGACAGGTGATGAAAAAGTCAACATGAGCCAGCAGTGTGTGCTCACAGCCCAGAAAGCCAATTGAATCCTGGGCTGCATCAAAAGAAGCACAGCCAGCAAGTCAAGGGAAGTGATTCCCCCTGTATTCTGCTTTTGTGAAACATCACCTGGAATACTGCATACAGTTCTAGTGCCCCCAACATAAGAAAGACATGGAACTGTTTGAACAGGTCCAGAGGAGGGCCACTAAGTTGATAAGGGGGCTACAGCCCTTCCCCTGTGAAGACAGGCTGAGAAAGTCAGGGCCGTTCAGGCTGGAGAAGAGAAGACTGCATAGAGACCTCATAGGAACCTTCCATTATCTGAAGAAGACCTACAGAAAAGCCGGAGAGGGACTCTTCATCAGGAACTCTGGAGACAGAACAAGGAGAAATGGGTTCAAAGGGGGAAATTTGGGTTAGATATACATAAGAAATTCTTTATTGTGAGGGTGGTGAGGTACTGGAAGAGGTTGCCCAGGGAAGTTGTGGATGCCCCATCCTTGAAAGCATTAAAAGTGCAGTTGGATGGGGCTCTGAGCAACCACATAGGGGAAGAAGTCCATGGTCATGGAAGGGGAGTTGAAACTTGTCCTGGTACAGCAAGGACAGGGATGACTTTTTCAGTAACCAAGAGGGAACATGGCTAGAACCTGGAAGTTATTCTGTATCACCTCACATCATTGCCAGGGGAAAAGGGAGTCTTACAGGATTAAGAGGTCTTTTCTGGTCGGGGTGTGTGGCTGCAGTTCGGTCTGGCTCTGCACTGAGAATTTTGCATATTAATCATTCTCTCTCTTTTGTATGCTTCTTTTTTAGTATTGTTGCTGTTACAGATTGTTTTCTTATCTAACTGCAGTTTCCAGTAAATTGTTCTTATCTTAACCCATGACCTTTACCTTTTGTACCTCCAGTTCTCCTGTCCAGCCTGCCACAGAGAGCAGAGGGAGGGAGAGGTAGGAAAGCAAATGAGCAGCAGCATGGTTTGGAGGGTCTCAGTAGACACTTAATTGGGAAGTACCATTCCACCTGCTCTCAAGAGACAGTACACACCACAAAGTAACCTGTGCTTTTACCTGCATGACCACAGAAAGGCATGAGGAAGTGGGATGGAAAACTCACCTCTGCCCTAGCAGCACAGATGTGTGAGTTGAGAGGAAGGACGAACCACCACAGGAAATTCGTCAAGGATAAATGCCGCTCCAGTTTCCAGTGGGCAAGTCCTCAGACACAATGGAAGGGCTGAATGATATTTCTGATCCTCTTGAAGGGACTTCAAGTTCATATTTACAAGACATGAACAACAACTACTATGACTAGAACTAGAGGGGCACTGCCTCCAGCAGCAGAAAGGGACAGCTGGATCTATTGGACTGTGTGGATCTGATGGCCTGGTGCATCAGACCTGCAAGAGTATAAGGCTTTAGTTGACACTGGCACGCAATGTACCCTGATGCCATCAAGATCTGTAGGGGCAGAACCTAACTCTCTTTCCGGGGTGACAGCGGACAGGACGGGAGCTGAAGGGAGCCTGACAGGGAACAAATGGCAAAACCACCCAAATTCTGATTGACCCAAGAGGCCCTGTGTGTCCTTGGCATAGATTAACTCAGGAGAGGGTATTTCAAGGATCCAAGAGGGCATTGTTGGGCTTTTGGGATAGCTTTTGTGGAGACAGAGGAAATTAGACAGCTGAATACTTTGCCTGGTCTCTCAGAGGACCCTTCTACTGTGGGACTGATGTGGGTCGAAGAACAGATGCTGATCACTACCATAACATGCACCATTGACAGTACTGCACAAACCAGGATTCCGTGACCCCTATCCATGAGATGATTCATGAACTGGCAAGCCACCCTTTAATGTCCCTATATGGCCAGAGCATAAGTCCAATGGAGAGAAGAGGCTGACAGTAGACTAATCATGGCCTGAACAAAGTCATGCCACCTCTGAGTGCTGCTGTGGACATGCTGGAACTTCAGTACGAACTGGAGTCCAAGGAAGCAAAGTGGTGCCACCATTGATATTTTACTAATGCATTTTTCTCCATTCCTTTAGCAATAGAGTGCAGGCAACAGTTTGCTATATTCTGAAGGGATGTCGAGTACACCTGGATTCAGCTGTCGAAAGGGTAGAAACACAGCCCCACTATTTGCCATGGACTGATCCAGACTGCACTGGAAAAGGGTGAGGCTACAGAACATTGCAGTACATTGATGACACCATCATGTGGGGCAAAATAGCAGAGGAAGTTTTTGAGAAAGGGGAGAAGATAATTCATATCCTCCTGAAGGCTGGTTTTGCCATAAAGCAAAGTAAGGTCAA
>VZRQ01009989.1:0-37495 GCA_013397975.1 Machaerirhynchus nigripectus
TGATCTGCCCCAAGCACATGAACTGTTTGACAACACTGACACCAAGTGACAGAATTCAGGAAAACACAAACCACAAGGACCCCCACACAGAAATGTTACAGCATTTTACCTTCATGCTCTGGAAGAGGCAAAGTCTTATCTTATCAAGAGAAAAAAAATCAGTGAATACCCATAATGAGAGCTGGCATTTTCACCTAAGTTACGTAAAAGTGACAGAATAGCCAACATTAAACACATGTTAACAATTCAATTTAACCTTGATCTTGCAAACGCAAGTCAAAGACTATGTACATTTCAAAGTCTTATGCAAAATAACCTCATAAATTGATTCCTAAAGAAGAAAAAATTAGTGGTTTGCATGCACAGAAAGCATTAGATGCCATTCAGTTAGGGGAAATTGGTTCATTTTTCAAGTAAAAGAATGCAAATAGTACTTCTATACACTTCCATTTACAAAATTATGTGTTAATGCAACGTTTAATAGTCTGCTAAGTCTCACTTACTTGTTTTGCCTGTGCTCCTCTCTGCTGAGAAATCAAAACCCAGGCAGTCCAGCATTATATGCATTAAGTAGACTTGGCCCCTCTCCTGTGGCCTTACCTGACACTGCACAAAGCAGGAAACCCAACTGACAGAACAATAACTCCATCATACCACCCACAATGTCTGTGCCCAGCATTCTGTCTTCTTACAAGCTTCCATGGTCTTACCTGCTGACGTTTGTATGCCAAATAATCAAGATTTTCCAGATCTTTTTGAAACTTTTGGTAGGTTTTCTGTAGATCAGATTTACTGGATATATTTCTTAAAGATTCAAATGTTCTTTGAAACTGCAAGGGCAAAAAACAAAACAAAACAAAACCAACAAGAAATTATCATTCATACAGTTGCTGTGTTTCACTCTGTATTACAATTTTTTTCCTACTAAATGCTAAGGCTATTGAGCTATGTCACCTCTAACCTTCCACGTACTCCTACAGTTTTGTTTTGAAACCAAACACAGAATTCAAAGCATTGTATATATGCCCTCCAATTAAATGAAGTCCTCTAACTTCATAGGTCAGACAAAACACAAGCAATCAGTCTCTAAAGGTGAGTAGTTCTTCTATGCCAAGTTCCAGGAAGTAATATATTCACATAGATTTAAATACTTTCTTTTCAACTAAGAAAAGTCTATGCAACTTGATACAGGCCATGAACTCATTCTATCAAGTGTAACAGAAGAACTTCAAAATCCAAACTTAGAAAGGGTGCTTCTTATCAAGTTAATTTACTTAAGAGTGATTTAAGACTGGATAATCACCTTGGGCAATGTGCTCACATTCTGCATGAAAACTGTGACAACTCCAATTATACTTCATTATAGACCTTACTTTTAAATTTAAAACTTCTTTTATGCACACAGTATTGTTAAAAGTAGGACTGGTATTTTTCAGAGATGCACAGTGCCAGCTCAGCTGTAGGAGCTGGAACAGAAAGGTTAAGGTTTGTGTGAGAAGACAATGGGAGGTCCACAGCTTCCTTGCTACCTTCAGGAAATCATGAACCTTCTCCTCTGACTTTCTCTGTTTTCCCAGCTGTAAATATCTTCTTCACCTCATGAGCATGTGACAGCTGCAAAGCTGTAGGTAGTTCACTAATATTTTATCACTGTGATTACCATCAGAAGCAAGTCTATAAACATATATTTACACTGATACCATCAGGAAGAACTACACGCTTGTAAATCCTTCCAAAATACTGACTTAGCCTACTACAGCTACAGGCCCTGTAGATGAAGCACCTAATGTAGATGAGATTTAAGCTCACATGTGGTACCTGTGTCCAGGGAATGAAGCAATGGACTGCTTTCCAGTCAGTTCTGGAAAACCAAGCACTTCAGTAGTAACTATAGCCCATATTTCTTTACACCTTTGCTTAAACTACAACCACTGAGTTGGAAAAATGAACCACAGGAGTAGAAGGAAAAAAAAACCCAGAAGCCAAACTTCCACTCATCTTCTGTCTCTCTTTAAGAAGATGACAACATAACTGACAGCCAATGCTGACCTTGGATGCAGAGTGCTCCAGAGCCCCTCATTCCTGAGTATTTGACTGAGCTCAAGCCCAAGCTGTACCTGATGATCTACAGCTCCCCAGGTATTTCTTGTTGGAGATAATAGGGAGCTGCAGTGGATTTCCACTGACAATTTACAACAACTTCTCTGGAACCTTCAGGCAAGTTAGTACTTCTTGTTTGCCACTCTGCAGCCTTTATTTCAGTCTCATTGTTCTCATAGCCAAAAGGCAAGTTAAGGCACTGTTTATATCTGTTTGTAATTTATCTTCCTCTACCTCATTCAGCAATACTAGAGGTTAACTGGAGACTGTCTAGTTGCATTTGAAACATTTGCTACCAAAAAAACAAAATAAAACTTTCTCACCCAAAGTATACGTTCCTGAATCCTGTACCAACATGGCTGACAGGACACACATGCTAAGACAAAACTGCAATACTCTCTATTCTTTTCTGTTTGACTTCATTACCTTCTATTTTTTGTATGATTTGTTGTTTTCAGATTTTATCTCTGATATAGAGTTGATCTCAAAGCCTTGCATTTGCAATGTTTGCTTTCATCAGTTACCACTCCTGGCTAACCCCTTAGCTGGAAGAAACTTTATTACAGCATTTGCAAATAAGACCCAAGTTCCGTTTAAGGTGACCAAAAGCATTCCATAGTGCTTGCTTTTTTTCAAGGGTGTAGGAAACTGCTCATAATGTCTCTGTCAAGTTCATCATACACCTTCTGCTTCAAACTATGATGTATTTCTCCAGAACTTAGCCCAAAGCTGTTGCACCCTGTTGTGGATTGAACAATACAGGGATAAGGCCTCTAGTGATTCCCAAACTCACTAAAAGAACAGAAGGTACAGTCTTTTCTTGAGGTGTCTTTTTTTTTAGATAATCATCAACATGTTAGACTACAATACAGCTGTACAATCAACATCATCCTTTTAAGGATGTACTTAATCCCACAGCTTCAATTCTTCATTGGCAGGAGCTCTGCTAGCAACATCACTCACTTCCTTACATCCTGAAGCAACCTAAACATTAATAATGCATTTGGCTCCCTGGAAAGAGATATAAGAATCAGCATGAGACCACAAGCAAATACAAACCAAATGTGTAACTATAAGGGCAACATGCTTCAATAAAATAGATGGGTAATTGCCGGAACATCCACATCTGTCTTTAGATGAAAGGCAAAAACACTTTTTAAAAATTTAACTCAAAAGTAAATAAAAACCCAACCAAGCAATTTTAAGGAAACGTAGATCCGCTCTCTCCACTGCCATCAATAGGAAATCAGAAAAATATGCCTTGGACACACAAGGTTATCAGCACGTGTTAAACTTAAAACTACATCTGGATCTTTCTGCATCATACTTCTATCAGTGTGAACCTGCATTTTGGAGTGAGTGGTAAAAAAAACCCCTCTCATCTCTCCTGTCTTGAGGTAAAAAGATGTATTAGAATTCCTGACCCTTTTTTCTCTCACCAATAACCAAATATAAATAATCATAAGAGATCCACAGAAGCTCTTTTCTGCCTGTTACGTTCCCAAAGTGCTTTTAATAGTTTCTGGAAGCTGAGAAGTAGCATTCCTTTACCACTTTTGCTCTCTGCAGCACTACTAGGAAGCTACCTGGACTGATTTTTCCCTCTGTGACAAAATCGTACCTCTATGATTTTATCAGAGCTGCTTCTGTTTGTCAAGTTACCATAGATAACTTCATAGCACAGACATTGCATAGACTTTGTAACTTGAACAGAAGAACATGACTTTATATTCACTAATATCACAGCATTCCTTCCACAAAAAACCCCAAACCCACCACAGAGCCCAGCACCCTGGCCCTGAAACACAGGGTGGGTAACACAGCAGCCCCAATGTCCTGAGCATCAAGACATGACTGAATGAAGGCTCCGTGCTCATCCGACTGGAAACAACACACAGTGCATGTTTAAGCTAAGTGAAGCAACTCTCACGGTCCAGGTATTTGTTGCTTTGTGATACTTTAGGTATCACAAAGCAACAATACCAGTAAAACTCTGAAAGTGATGAAGACCGTAAATGTGGACAGGCCAGAATAGTGTTACTAATACAGCCTCTTTGGAAGTATGATGCTCCTGACTGGGAAAGTAAAGTCCTGCAGCCTCCTCTCAGATAATTACCATGGTTTATCTAATTAGTAAGTATGACTGTAAGCCTAAGGACTGAATTTCCCGTGGTCTCACATCTTACACATTGCAACATCAAAGATGAGAGGTGAGCTCCAACTAAAGTTTCTCCTGCAGTAAAGCAGATTAACAGCTGAGAATCGTTTGCTGTCTTTACGAGCTCCTGACGTAGCATTTTTGAGCTTTTTCTCCACTATCCTACTGACTTTCAGGAGCCTTGGAACTTCTACTCTGCTGTCATACGTAACGAAAATGAGACAATGAGATCAAAGAAAACAGGCTGAGACAGAGTGGCTGCACGTACCAAAAGGAAATCATATTAAACTCACTAAACATACTAAAATTTTGTTACTACTTAAGCTAAAGTTTACTGTGTTTCATCTTCAACACAAGCCATGAAAATAATGGCTTACCAGCTAAACAGGAGGCCAGGACACAGAATTATGAGATTTTAAACATGCAGCGCAAAGTGCTTCATTGCTTATAATTCAGAAACGTGGGAAGGGACATCATTAAATACGAAGTCATATTCCTGGGTAACCACCTTACAATCTCCATATAAACAGGAACAGGGATGGCAGGCAGCAGATCCTGCTTCTCCAGTTTGTGCATGATGCTACTAGACAAACCCCACACCTTTAATGTCACTTGCCTGGGAGTCTAGCTAAGTTCTAAGGATAATATAATCAACGGGGCAATCAATGGGCCTGCTGCACTTCCTTTACTTAGTTTCCTTCTACACAGTTGGTTCAGATTTAGGGCCAGTGCTGCAAAAAGTCACTCTGTTATCCACAGTCTCTTTTTTTAAAACTGCACAGATTATAGGGTATTTGTATTTCAGAGTCCCAATAGAATCATCCATTGCACAGGGCAGCACAGTAGCAGTGAAGTATTTTTTCCACTGTAAAATATTTCTCTTTATTTTCATATGGATTAATATGACTTGAATTACAGACAAGAAGCAAATTTTACTTCCATTCTGACATAAGGAAGCTGGCCATTGAAAAATACCTTCCTGTTTTAATAAGGCACTGGTTCTTTAAAATACTTAATTATACTAAATGTACTATTTTAAATTACCCAGAGATATGGTTGGAAAAAAAACATTCACAACCTCTCCTAAATTCCAATTACTGAACACACATACTTATGAGAAAAAAGCTGCTCTTCTTATATTTTGCTGTAATGGAATGGGCAATGTGCCTCCTTTGGAGAGGTTTATGGAGAGCAGCTCACAGCTTTTTCCATTCAGAAAATATAAGATGATTTTGCTGTTTTTAAGATGATTTTAAGAAGGTCTGAAGACATACACTGATGATAAAGCAGATACTGTTTGTTTTGCATGCATTTCCTCATTTCTGCCTCTCAAAGCACAAATGAGTTATAAAACAAATTTCTCTAGATCAGAATGATCTCTACGCTTGAATTGTTGATCATACAAGCCATTCTACATTACACTGACTTTGTTACTATACTACCAGTAAATAGTATGCCAGGAGAAGATGATTTCCCAAGATTATTTTCCCACCCTAGAAATTGCCTTCCCATATTAGCACTCTAGAGAAGGAAATGTCAGAACATCACTTCCATATTATCCTCTTATAAGCACTGCACTTCAGGGGTAATGGCATGCTGCTGTAGAAGCCAGACAGTACCAAACACTCTGAAGGGAAGCCTTTAGCAATGTTCTTTCCCCGACAGGTTCAAAGAGAGTCGACTGCAATGGAGCCCTGGTCACTGATTGGAGCATGCAGGCATCTGCACAGTCCAAAAAATTATTTCAAATAGGCCTCTGCTTTTCTAATATCCCACCTTCCAACTCTGCCAAACTAATTTTCCAGCTTCATCACCAGACACAATATGCATTTCTCACACCCAGTTGTACGTCTGATGACTTCAAGTATTCTGTATTAACCTCTGCCACAAGCCACCTTTATGTTACAGATCTCCCCATGCTTTATATTTAGAACTTATTCCATTCGGAATTTATCATTCCACAGCTTGACAATTATTTATTTTTACAAGTAACAAAGGAGCAGTCAAGAGGCCCCTATACCAAGAACAGAAGTGGATCCAGATTCCTGTTGCACTCAAAAGGATGCTCACTTCGAAAAAGCCAACTCCTAAAAGCAATTCTTTGGAAGCTGCTTTTCCTCTGTTATTTACTGCACATCACAGAGTGCCACAGAATTTGCAGAGTGTGATGATAAACACTGTAGCCCTGATTCCAAACAGCTGCATCCCATGTACCACAGACAAGCCTCTGACTGGTAGCCAAGAATCTGTTTGATTGATGAGTAAATAAATAGGAGTATGAACCAAAGGAGAAGCCAAATCTTCCCTCAAAGATTCCCATCACCTCCTTTAATACTCCCAGTGCTCCAGGAGTTCCCTTGCTATGGGAGTGACCCATGCCCAACAAAGGGAAGGTGGCAAGAAGTTAGAATTTAATCTGGCTACTGCTGTAAAAGACAAGGTTTCTATAAACAAATAAGGAAAAAATGGAGGGCTAAGGACTATCTCCATCCTTTACTGGATGCACAGGGAAACATCGTGACAAAGAATGAGGAAAAGTCTGAGGTACTTAACACCTTCTGTGTCTCAGTCCTTAGTAGCAGGACCAGGTACCCAACTCCCTGAAGTGGAGCACAGGGATGGGGAGCAGAATGAATCCCCCCTCAATCCAAAGGGAAATGTTTAGTGACCTGCTACACCATCTAAGACTCACACAAGTCCACATGCCCAAGTGATCTGTCAGAGGGTTGGAAGGCTCCACACAAGGACCTGGATCAATTAAGCACAGTTCTGGGAGTTGAACCAAGTCCCTAAACCTGAAGCACAGGGCAGCCTGAGATGACTTTCCTCTTTCGTTCCGTATAACCGTACCAAATTCCTGCTCAAAACATTTTTAATGCTGATGAATACTCTGCAAGAAAGGGAGGAAGAGACAGCACTACGCTCACAGGGCCCAAGTTCACCAGTTGTTTCTCATCTCTAGCTGTTCTCTATTTTCTTCCCTGGCAAGAGTTTTAAATAACTCTAAGGAAGCATTCTATAAAGACCATGCTGTCTGAGGCTTTCATGAAAAATATGAAGACTTACACAGTAAATCTACAAGCATGACAAGAAGGGGAAAAAGGCAGATAAAACACCTTGGCTCAGCATGATCTGAAACCGATTAGAGAAAGACAGACTGCCAGTGTTCTTTGAATGAAACTCTCCAAACTTGTTACTTTCATGCTGTTCTCTTCTGATCAATAAATTCAAGCAATTCCATTAGTCTGTTAATTCACTTAATTAAATAATATCGAGCATTACTAACCATAATGGATGAGCTGCTAACACAGCTCTGAATCAGAGAGTGCAATACATAAAACAGCCCTTTGTCTGACCACATTTTTCACAACTCAGTTGTTTTTTTAGAGACTTCAAATGCTTTAAGTGTGGAAACTCAGAGATAGCTATTTATTTAAGCTCTTCCCTGTTTATAAAAAACCCCCCGTTGTTTAAAGAAGGAAAATGTTTCTTTTCGGACTGATGTACTTTATTTTTCCCAGTGAACTGTAAAAGGATCTTCCTATTTGCACTACACTCTCACACTCTTACAGGACTGTGAATTCCACAAGTGGCCAGAAGTGTTCTGTGCCAGAACATGACCAGTCACTGGAAGTTTGTACTGGCATCTAGTAAGCATTTTTTACACACACATTTATTCACATTTTGCTTGGTAAAGATCCAACAGAATTCATTACACAACCAGAATCCTCTCCGCTTCTTTAGCAAAACTTCTAAAAAAGCTAATTTCCTGTTCACAAAGGTAAGTTTTTGAACATTTGGCTTGAAATTCTTGCCAGGATTATCAAATCCTTTCAAACTCACTAACATGTTATTTCTAGTTTTAAGAAGTCACATTTCAGTATTTTTGTGAGAAAAATATTCAGTATTTTCAGCATCACACACTGTTTAATATGAAGACTTTATTACACAGAATTCAAAAACAGTCCTAAGTCTATGCAAAATGTTCAGAAAACAATATTCTTAGAGACTACTTAAACTGGAAGGAAGTAGCTGAGGTTCATCATTTCTTCCTAGATACACTTCAACAGGCAGATGTGACAGTAACACTAGATGAGGCTTTCTATGACAGCCAGTCACATTGTTTTCTTTCTGATTTTATTTCCAGGTTACTGAGGAAATTAATGATCCAGAGTGTACTCTGTCAGTAGAAAAAGGTATAGTTTTAAATGTCACTGTTGGAATTAAATTATTTTAGTGAGTAACCAAGACTAAAAACTTTCAGCACTCTTTGATAAATAGGTTTGAAAAATATTAAGATACTTAAATAGGTAATTCCCTATTAAATACTTCCACATTGAGCACAATCTCACTAATACTGTACAGTTCTTTGATGATGCTGAACCAACTTCTTTCATTTTATACATGCAAATAAAGAAAAGGTCCTTGATTAGAATTTTTATGTCTTTTATTCTACTATTAATTTTTTTTTTAATTTTTCAAATTGGTTTTGGCCTAGTCCTTTCTAGTGTCTTCATTCTACCCTATGAAAATGATAGAGCTCAGAGACATGGAAATAAAGAGCAATGAAATTTCTCATCTCTTAAATGATAACAGCTGTTAACACCCAGGTCTGAAGAAGAGGATAGTGTGGTAGAAGTATTAAGGTTTTAGAACAAGTGCAAAGAAAAATGGCTAATGACTTTTAAGGAGTTGATTTTCAAGGCATATGAACATGCAAAACCCAAGAATATTAGAGCTGATACAGCAAAGACAAGGTCTACTTTGGCACTGTGTAAATACAATGGCTTTTTGTGGGAGCAAGTCCATATTGAAAGAAAATTGAATTCCTAAGGGAGTTTTAAAATATAATGATTTAAGTTAAAACTTAGACTAGAGCCAAGTTGAAATTCATTAAAATACTTAATTGCATTTAAATCTGGCTCCGTTAGCTGTGACCAAAAGTTGTTAGAAACCAAAAGGACTGTTCAATAGCATATGTTGAAACTAAACTAAGTCGATTTCCTAATTAGATGTCAACATAAAAAGACACCATTACAGCTAATACCACTGTTGGCAAGTTCAACAGCCAGGGTAGAGACTAAATAAATATGCAAAATGTAACACTCTCCTCTAAGAACTAGGGTGAGCCTTTCTGCACAGGCATTATGGAGAGTGTTACACCACACTAATTTATCCTAAGGGTTCATTTACAAATTCAGTTCTCACTCCTATTAAGAGGAAGCATGGCAGAAGATGACAATGTAATGGCACTTCTTGCAGTGCTGGAGTTTTTCCTGAATGATACTTTGCATTCTTTCACCATTTTCCATTATTGTTTTCATTTTCAGATGGAAAATATTAAGTGAATTAGACATTTTAGAAACATTAGACAGTTTAGAAATACTGAAACTCTAGCAAGGAAAACCACCTAATTTTAGTTCTCTCATGTAAAACATACTCTATACATCTCTGAAAAGAGCATCTAGGAATATGAAAATAAGTATTAAAAATGTAATAGACTACCATGAAAAATATAATGATTTAAGAAAATGTTCCACAAACAGTACAAAAGACATAGGCCACCCCTCCCCCAGCTGACAAATTTAAACATATGGTACAACACTGAAGCTTCTGCAAGTCAGTGCTCATTTAGCCTGTGGTGCATCTCTAGCAGTCGTCAGTGGTGGATCTTTCAAAGCAGTATTGAAATCCACACAACATCATTTTATTATGAAATAATTTTCCTATTCTGATTTGGAGCTCAATTTTCATTCTCTCATCCTCACCAAACGGAACTTGTTTCAACACAGTCCTCTAAGTCACTGTGCTCTCTTTAGGCATGAGGCATTATTAGAGGTGGCACTGATTATTCACCTCTGCCCTGAAATATTAGGAAGTCAACAGAAATTTTGTGGTTTTATCAGTCTCTTATAAATTACTGAAGGTATTAGGGGAAAAAAGGAACCAAAAATAGATCCAGTATGCTGAACTGCAAGTAGATTAGCTTTTTTGGTCCATTCTACAGATCTCATCTATAATCTATACTTGCCCCAGTTGCCCAGGTGTTATGTGCATGAGACTTGCAAGGCTCAAGCACAGAACGAGTTTCCCATGCCGAAAGAGCCCTGAGCAGACACACCTGTGGCTAACAGGAGCCTGAGGTGAGGGGAGCGTTACTCACCACAGCCAGGTGCTGCAGCAGATAGGCCACGTCCACCACGTCAGCCAGAATGAGGAGCCTGGTGACAGCTGCCAGCAGGGAACGAGCTGCTGGGACAACAGCCTGCCTCCTGGGCAGGGAGCAGGGATCACTGGTGAACGCTTCTGCTGACACCTGCAAGGCCTGACCTGCAAAAGGAAGACAAATTCCCTTAGGCTGGATCACAACGCACAGGGGAGAAGAAGTCACTGAAGTTCTGTCAGTTATCTGGCAAGTCACGAGTATTGCTGATAAATTTGTCATCTCTTTGTTGCCCTAATGCCTTGAAATGAATGTCAATTATTACAGATCATGCAGGTTAATGTTCCATATTTTCCATGATGTTCCCTTTCTGTTCTACTGCATCATTTAATTCTGAA
This sequence comes from Machaerirhynchus nigripectus, assembly GCA_013397975.1. Taxonomy (NCBI): domain Eukaryota; kingdom Metazoa; phylum Chordata; class Aves; order Passeriformes; family Dicruridae; genus Machaerirhynchus; species Machaerirhynchus nigripectus. The sequence goes on from VZRQ01009989.1 coordinate 10,820, forward strand.
ATAATTCCCTTGGCCTTCACACTATTACTCTCAACTGTACACAACAAAGCCAGGGGCTTTGTTAAACTTTTCTAGTCACTACTTGTTATATTACTATGTACTTTGGTGTCCTTGCTATTAAATAATTCCTCACAGAATTATTTAATGGAATTTAATGGTCACAGAATGGAATCAAATACTGCTCTTCTCATTACAAATATAAGTTAATGGGATGAAAACCTCATACACTCAAACATCTGACTGACATAAAGTGAAGTCTGTGCCATGGAGCTAAGTGACTGTCCGTAGACAACAATATACTGCTCTCTAACAGGAAGTTTGCTAAATGAAATTTAACAATACAGACAACACTGACAAACACCATAAACACCTAAAGGGAGGTGAAAAGGAGATGGAGCCAGACTGTTCTCAATGGCGCCCAGCAACAGGGGCAGAAGCAATGGGCACAAACTGACACACGGGAGATTCCACGTCAGCATCAGAAAATGCTTTTTCACTGCAAGAGTGACTCAGCAGTGGCACAGGCTGACCAGGAAGGCTGTGGATTCTCCATCTTGGGAGGTATTAAAAACCTGACTGGACACGACTGGGCAGACTGCTGGCTCTGCTTGTGCTGGGGCACTGGACTAGATCATCTCTAGAGGTCCCTTCCACCCTCCAACATTCTGTGATTCTGTGAGCAAACAAAAGTCACAAGAGTCTGAACATGACTGAGCCCTTAGAAATGAGTGTGACATAAGCTGGGATGACCAGATGAACACGGATAAAATTGTAACCCTCAAACAGAGCCATGAGACGCAAGCTAGACAGACAGCAGCTACAAGTACAAACAGCAGAAAATGACAGCTCCAACAACATGATGTTAAAACTTTCTTAAACTGCAGTAGACAGCGTGATAGTCTGATGCACTTTCATCTGTTTTTATTGTAATTCCTATCAAGTGGATATTCTTCCATAATTACATTTGTCACAAACAATGAAACACAGAAAATGCCCTTTTAGTGGCACAGATAGGGATTCAGACAGACAGCAGTATGCATACTATTTCAATTATTTTAGACAATCAAACGAAAAGCAATTCCAAGAACCAAAGCCAGGATATATCATTACTGTCAGGCAGATATTTCCAAGACTCTGTTCAACACACCCAGATAGATGACTCCCAAAGTAAATGGCATTGTACCATCAGCTGATCACCTACTGACAGCTACTGCTGTATCAAATTACTGTTACTTACACATGCCTACAAAAATCTCTGCTCAGGCACAGAAAGATGTAAAATCACTCTTCAGCCACAGGTAGTTTTTTAAAAAGTTAGAGGATTCATGCACTTTATCCAGCACCAAAAACATCCAAAAACTTAGATGAAAATTCTTTTAAAACAAGTCAACTGTGAGCCTGTTGGCAGTTAGCTGACAGCTCATGCCAGGCTATGTCTGTACATACTGCAACAATGCCACCATCTGCAGGCAGTGAGCACCCCTCAGAGACAGTGCTCAGCATCACACTGGCAACACGCAAGTGCTCTTCACTGGTTTAGGAAAGATCAACAAAATTATGCTTTCTTCTTTTATTTCTTTGAATAGATTTTTCTCTCTCCTTTCTAAATCCCATCCAAGCATCACATTTTTCTCTCTTCTATTTGTATTTACAGCTGGCTTTCTCCTCTCACTTTTTTTATTTTTAACTGCAGCAGTGTGAAATGAACATGGAATGCAGTGAACTTTATGCCATTCTTGTGTCCTCCCACAAGGAGGTATTGTTGCCAAGAAAGTCCTGTCACCCACTCCTGAACTACACTGTTAGAGGCTGATGGATTTACAATTCCAGAGAAACACAGTTGTCAATAGGACCTCATTTACTAAGGGGGAGATAAGACCAAGATAAGTACAAAGAGAGAATTTCAAACATTTCAGTCTCAAACTTGAGAGAACTGAAATACAAACAAACAAGAAAAAACCCACAGTGGTTTATAACACAGAATGCTGGAACGGTTTGGGTTGGAAGGGACCTTAAAGATCACCTTGTTCCAATCCCCCTGCCATGTGCAGGGACGCCTTCCACTATCGCAGGTTGCTCCAAGCCCTGTCCAACCTGGCCTTGGACACTTCCAGGGATGGGGCAGCCCCAGCTCCTCTGGGCAACCTGTGCCAGTGCCTCAGCACTTTCATAGTGAAAAGTTTCTTCCCAGTATCTAATCTACATCACCCTCTGTCAGTTTAAAGCTTTTTCCACTTGCAGGAAGCCCCTCTCCAAATCTCTTGTAGGTCTCCCTTGGGTTCTGAGAGGCTCAAGCAGTGTCTCCCCTGAACCTTCTCTTCAGGCTGAACAAGCCCAGCTCTCTCAACCTGTCTTAACAGGAAAGGTGCCCATGTTTGTGGCCTCCTCTGGACGGGCTCCAACAGGTCCATGTCCTTCTTATGTCGAGGGCCCCAGAGCTAAATACAGTATTCCACATGGGGTCTCACCAATGCTAGAACACTTATTAACTCTTACTTACGCTAGTATGTGCAGCCTCAAATTCTGCAGGCATGAACTAATGCATTAAGCAGAATAAGTAGCAGGGAAAGTTGGGAGTCAAGGTCACGTCACAGCACAAAACAACCTGCCCTTTCTAAAAACACAAGATTAAACAATACTAGTCACCAGTACAATCACCTATTCTGTTCCTACAAATACCATCTCCATCTGCTACAGCAAATAAAAGGATTCTGCTTCAGCCAGCCAGCTGAAGTGACACTATCAGTGTCAGGGCACAGCAGATCAATACCTCCTGCGTGTTCCTAATATTCAACACTGTGATAAGCCAGATTCTCACAATAGCTTTCTAGAGCTGTTACAGGACATTTCTCTCCTGCCACACAGTCTCTTACCCCACTCAGATACCACTGTATTCTGTTGCATTGCAACTATTTCACCGCTGCATACCAGGAAGTTCCACTTCCACATCTCATCCAGTTCTTCCTAACATGTAACCAGAGCCACAACACATCCCCATCATGCCTTACACCCACCTCTTCATTCCCCCTCTCCCACTCAGGGACACCTGATCCAGTGATGCTGATGGTAAAAGCTGTTCTGCAGGGGATCTGTTCTTGGTTTGATTAAAGGAGTGCACAGCACAGGTTATTTTAAGCCATTAAAGTTCGGCCTCCCAGAACGGAAGCAGAACACACACATGTACCTCTTAATGTAGGATAAGAAAGTTAAGTTTACTTTTAAGATGAGGGGAGGGACAAGTAAGAATACAGTATAACATAAAAGATCCCTGTACCCTTCCTTTAGTACATGCCCTTTTAAGTAAGCTCTCCATTTCTTGCCAGTAGTTTTTCCATGCCATCAAACTCTTGCCTCCCCTGTTTAATATCAAAAGACAGTAAACATGGCCATTCAAAAGATCAAAGCATTTGTTAGAATTTCCTTTTAAAGAGTAACTTAAGGCTCAAAATATAACTCCAGCAAGCAACTTGCTCCCAATTCACTGTTCTGTGTGATGACAGGCTTATCTGGGAACACACTTGAGCATGATAACAGCTAAACACAAGAAACATTGACACTGCAATAGATAGAAACAAGGCAGAAAACAACTGTTGTGTTTCTGACTATATATAGTCAGTCAGCAATGGCAGTAAATACCAAACATTTCAGCTATGCCCAAGCAACTGCTTGAAAACTGCAAGCCATTACACCTTGACAAAAAAGCAAAAACTCATTATCCTAAGGATAACGCAAGACTTCAATTCAGATTTCTACAGCAACATTTCACCACATAAACATCACTGTTTGGTCTTAGAATTGATTAACCTCAGAATGAGAACATGAATTAGAAGTTGATGTTTCGTGTCAGAAGCATTCAGGGTTGAACAGTGCTTCTTACACCCTTTGCAGAGGCGTCAGTCATTGCACAGTACATTGAATCAGAAGGCAATCTTTTGATATGCTGTATACATATGAAATCTCTCAGTGAGTTTGCAGATGTCAAAGAAAGCAGACACTGTATTTATCCACGTAACATTTCTGTCATCCATTATAGCAACACCTTCTTTCAGAGGTCACCAACAGAATTCAGCTCAATTTGAGACTCCAAAATCTCATTTAGTGACAGTGTCAAGAGCAAGCTGTAGTCAAGGAAGCCATACCCATGCCATGATTTCTGAACACCGTGAATCAGGTGAATTAAATACAAAATATTATCACCACTGTTCATTTTTATCCCATTCATTTGCTCCTTTATTCTCCAAAACATTGTTATGAATAGGATTATCAGAAGCAGATTGACAAAATTCTTATCACTCCTTTAAAAGGAGCCCGGTATTAATGAGCTCCAAAAGCAATGAAGAGGCATTTTCACACTGGCAATTGACATTCAAAAGAAATGTTTAATCCTCATGTTGCATCCCCAACTGAACACGTTCAGCAAGTGACACAAGGTAAAACACAAGAGGAGGTGAGACAGTATTTATTTTTTCCAGATGTCAGTGTGCAAACCTGAGTTTGGTTGATGTGAATGAAATTATCTAAAGCATTCCTTCAAAATTCCATTATCCAGTAAATACAAGCTGTAGCCATGTGCAAAACCTCCTAATTAATTTAAGTTTGTATTAATAGAAGTACCTGCCGGTCACCACAGAAAATTATGCCCACAGAAAATTAAATACTATATGCTATGACATGCGTGGCAGGTGACTGCATGCAACCACGGCTGATGACCCACATCCTTTCAAAGAGCTTGAAGTAAATAACATGAGACATTTAACAGCAGCAGAATGGGGTCTGAATAACAGGCAATAAAGTTACATATGATGTGGCACACCACAAATTAAAAATAGCACGCAGCCTCAAAGGTTAAAAATATCTGCAAAATTAAGAAACTTCCATCTTTTTTACAATTGTTTCAATAATTTCTTAAAACTAACCTGTGTAGTTTGGCAAATCCTTGAAGGGAGATGGGCTGCAACCACTCACTTCATCATTGCATAATGACAGGTGATAACATGGACTTGACTTTCTTTTAAAATGTATGAGGTATATATAATCTACTTTATGTATTATTTATTTTTGTAGTTATCTCTAGTCTTGGCTGAGAATCAATAAGTAATATAAAAATATTTCACATTTTCAATTTCTCTATGTATAAAAATCAATATAAAACTAAATATTTTATTCTTACCTTGTGTTATCAGCCTGTAATGGATGGGCTAACATTTTAAGAGTACTTCAAAATGAATGATTTTGCAACAGCCTCAGCTGCTCAGTGTGACAGATAACAGTGATACTTGCTGGTCATAACGCTTTTAATCACAAAGGACCTTAAGGTATCTCGGACACCACATGCATAGATCAAACTAAACCACAGCCATCTCTGGATTCAGAGGAAGCCAAGAGCAAGTAATCACTGCCCCGAACAACAGCAGAGACTCAGAAACCACCTCAGCTGCATGTGCAAGAAGACCAAATAAAACAAAATAAATTTAAAGAAAAACCTGACTAATTTCCATCTTTAGTAATGGTAGGGTGATATAATTATAACACACATGAACTTTAACTTGTGATTTCTGTAGGAACACATTTAGGATGTCGGTCATCCAACTTACTACTATTTGAGCCTGGCCTTCATGTTCACCCAAATATTCCCAGTTTCCATAGGGAAAGTAAATCTCAAGAAAATAACACAGAGCCTGCAAGAAAATGGCTATACAACATCCTCTGCAGATCACAAAACCTAGCCAAGTTCTGGGAATCAGGCTCAAAATGGAGAGAAGTCAGGAGGAAACAGAGTATGACACAACTCCCCAGAGAGGAGCTGCTCAATCAGGAGGGGATGAATCTTACGGTAGGTTAAAGGATCGATCTTCCTCATACTCTCAAAGCATACTTCCACACTAGACTATTATACCTTCCCAAATTAAATCCTTACTACTGTACAAAAGAGGGAAGATCGTAGGTTTTAAATTTTTAACTAAAAGGCCTTAATCTAGGATTCAGGTGAACAGTTCTTTTCAAGAAGAAAATTAAAATATACATTAACTTTTAGTTGTGCTTAACAGCCACTAAAATGATCAAGAGGCATCCTGTCCTCACTGAAAGAAAAAACAACACATTCCAAACAAAACTTCCACTGATAGACGTACTTTTTCCCTATGGGGCCCAGCTTGCACACTTCACCTCCTTATAGGTGGTATCCTAGAACATACAATTAGACAACTCCAAGTTCAGACATTTGCACATCACAACACAATACCCACAGATATTCCAGCTTCAATTTGACACCAGGCATGGTTAAAACAATTCCTTGTGGTGCCTGAATTGTTTGTCACGTACTTACTCTCTTTCCGGACATCAGCGAGAGCTGCATGAAGTTCCTCTTTAAACGCAACTGCTTCCTTGGCAATTTTTTCTCCCTTGTCCAAAAGATTCCAAGTGGCTTCTTCCACAGAAGCCAGCAAGACACGGGCTCTTTTGGAACGGCCCTTTTTCTTACTAGAAGGATTCTGTGGACAGTTCACTAATGTTGTAACCTACATTTAAAAGAAACAAAAGAGACAACAATGGTTTAAGTTCTACAGGTGAATTTATATTGTTCTCAAAAAAATATATAATTAAGAATAAGCAAAGAGATTCCCTCTGCTTCAGAGACAGACAGGCAAGCTCAGCACAAATACCGAGAACGTGCAAAACTATTGAATTCAATATGACACAATTTTACTCAATATGTGCCATCTTCGTGTTCTTCCTTCTGTAGGATCAAAGCAAAGTCAACAGAAATCTCACTGTTTTATTAACCCTGATGCCAACTCCTGCCACTGCTTATTTTAAAGTCTGCTCATAATAAAACTAAAAAAAAAAAGCCAGTGCTATCTGAGGAGGCTTCAGCAAGGTGGGAATCATGGAACCATTAAGGTAAGAAAAGGCCTCCAAAATCATCGAGTCCAGCTGTCAAGCTAACATTGCCAAGTGCACCACTAAACCACGTTCCTAAAAACACCACACCCACGTGTTTTTTGAATACTTCCAGGGAGGGTGACTCCACCATGTCCGCCGGCAGCCTGTTCCAATGCTCAACACTCCTTTCAGGGAAAGAATTTTTCTTAATATCCAATCTAAACTTTCCTTGGTGCAACTGGAGGCCATGTCCTTCTTGTCCTAGCACTTGTTACTTGGGAGAAGAGGCCAACCCCCACCTAGCCACAACCTCCTTTCAAGGAGTTATAGAGAGCAAGAAGGTGCCCCTGAGCCTCCTCTTCTCCAGGCTGAGCTCCCTCAGCTCCCTCCACTGTTCCTCGTAAGACTTGTGCTCCAGCCCTTTCCCCAGCTCCTCTGCCCTTCTCTGGACACACTCCAACACCTCCATGTCCTTCTTGTCATGAGGGGCCCAAAACTGAACACAGGCCTCAAGGTGTGGCCTCACCATTGCACAATCACTGCCCTGGTCCTGCTGGCCACACCATTTCTGATACAAGCCAGGACTTCATGGGCCTTCTTAGCCACCTGGGCTCACGCTGGCTCATGTTCAGCTGCTGTCAACCAACACCCGCCCAGGTTCCTTCTCCCTCAAGTGCTGAATCTTCCCATATTTCTTGCTTAAGTCTTCAAGGTATCCCAGAACAAATACCCAAAATGAGAACAGAGACCTTTCAAAATGCCTTCTCTTCTTAACAAAGGAGTATCTGGCCACTTCTTACAGTGGCCAGAGCGCAGCCAAATTCTTCAGGGTGCTCTCAACATTAAAATTGTACATCAATTTGCCCAGAACTTAGATTTACTGCAGCTTTGTCCAAATCGTATTTTTGACAATGCACTTCAGCATCCATAAAAAACTTATTTTTATAGACCATCCCACTCCACATTCCTCATGATCCGAGTACAGCCTCCACACTCCAACAGAATGCTTCTGAAGGACTATTCTCTAAGGCATTGCTTGAGCTGCCACACTAAGGAAAGACTTCCGAAACACTTTTGTTAAACGTTATACAGCTACTTTAAAGCACACTTTATTTTCATTAAGCTCACTGATGCTTTTTAAACCTCCTATCCTGTTCTCTCTGCCAGAACATGGGTAGTACAGTGCTACATGTGCTTTAGCTCACCTTCAGATCTCGTCCATGAATTCATGCACTTGAGTGCTTTTCATGAATCATTACTTCTAAACATAACTGACAAATATCCTCTGGGTAACATTTCTACAAACACATCTATGAAACAAAAAAGCCCTGACCCCTATACCATTCATGTGAAATTTGGGGGGAAAAGGACCATCCACTTGACATCAACCGCTTTGGCATGTCACAAGGGAGACAGCAACATAAATAACTCTGGCTAAGGTTGTTAAAGAAGGCTTGGGTATTTTTCTGACTGTAACTCAAAAGAAGATGGAATTATTTATTGCACATAAATCAGCCAGCTGGTAGAGAATGCACTGGGAATAAAAATCTTTTATTTTTACAAACCCTCTAATGTCAGTTTTAGAACATTTAAGGCAGTTTCAATGATCTTAAGAATGAGTTTGAGATTACAGGCTGATACTTACAGTAAGAAAGGCATAAAACACCATCAAAACTCAGAAGCGGCCAAAAAAGTCTATCTAATAAAAGATATTTTTTAAGTCTTAAGTAATTAATCACTATTTCACTAGAAAATAATATATTCTACTTCTCAGATTTTTACTGTAGTTTTCTTAATTTAGAATATCATTCTATGTACTGTTCATTTATATGTTGAGGAGGAAAGGAAATAAAATAAATGAAAAAGCATTAAAAAATCATCATTCCTGCAGGTGAAAACTCTTGACTGTAAGACCCTGCATCTTCAGCATCCCTATCACGCTTTATTGGAGGCAGCAGCTGATCTCAAATACAAGTCAAAATTTATTAGATAGCTCTTTGCTCATGGAGATTATGGAAAACAGAAAAACTACTCGGAATTCTCTAACACAGAACTGCAATAAGGAATGGAAAAACTTCATCCAATCCTACACAGAAATAATTGAACCACAGAGGAATTAGTACAGTGTGCCACCGTCAACAGAGCTTGTACTGTAGTGACAGAATAGTCAGTGATATCATTATAAGGAAAAAGGAAAACATATCCCCATTAACCCTGCTCATACCTGGCTGCATTGCCTTGTTGCCACGCACAGCAGGTCTGCCAGCCTATCTCTGGTAGGAGCAACACAGTTGTGCTAAAGGCATCAGGGGTTTTTAAGCCATTTTCTAGGCCACATGCCACCATATTTACAAAGCTGAATCACCCTTTTGTTGCCTGTTATTGCCATTACTTATTAGGCTGAAGGGGTGGGGTTTCTTATGGGGCCATGGTTATCCCAAATACTAAGTTTCCAAGAAACTGTGAAGCAGTTCTTCCAATGCTATATTCAGTTACTGGCAGCACTTAAGAGGCAATCTCCTAATACAGTAGTTCAGGAAGCAATGTCTTGATACCTTGAGTATCAAAATATTTAGTTCACCTTTATCTTAATACACAAATCTTAATATCTTAATATACATTTTTAAGCATCAATCATAAAACATCTATTTTTTTTTGCTAAGAATGTAGTTCAGTGTAACTAGATGTCAATCCCTAGACATTTAAGAAAAACAAGACATGAACTCAGTGACCTACGGACAACAGCAGAACCCCTTCCCACTGTTTCAAATCCAAAGTACTGCCCATACAAATAAATACTGACTAATCCCACTCAGTGCGCACAAGGTTAACTCACCATAGGTAGAACTAAAACCAACAGTGTGTTTTTTCCCGGTGAGCAAACGTCTGTGGTGTGGACGACAGGTGGGAATAGAAGCCTTTCAATGTGCCTGTTTTTCATCAGTGATCCAAGGGACTCCAAAATGCAGGGATGTTTCTACACATTTTGTCAGCTGAACCATGCTAACTTTGACAACTACCTTTTTTAATATGCCAGATGCATTGATTCAGAACCACACCGAGAAGCCTGCCTTTCAAAAATAACATCCTCAAAGCACCTGGAATAAAATAAAGGCCACAGACAGAGGGAAACCCCCCAGGGTAATTTAGGGGCATTGTTTTATTCCGAGGATAGAGAAGTTACCAAGTCACAGAGGGTTTTATGCAAAACAGTTTCCATACTGTTTTCAGAGTTTCATAGTAATCACCACTGCCAACTGCACATTGCAGGGAAGAGAGTCAATCCAGCAAGTAATTTGCAGCTATTTCCACAACTACTTCCTAGTTACATCCTAGGCTGGTTTTGCCTTGATTTTTTCCAGTATTGATGCTGTGAACCTGATGATTGCCTAACACTTAGCATAACTGGCTAGGACAGACTTCAGAGAACCTCAAACACTTACATTGTTTCTTTCCTGCCACACCATTACAAGACCATTAAATAAATAAATTACAACAGAAATCTCAAAATAAAGTTAAACACTGTTCCAAGCAGCAGTTGCTAAAATGAACCTGGCAAGAACAACATATTTATCTGTGACTGGTCTGATTCTCTTTCTAATCACAGCTTAATTTTCATTTATTACCTTTTCCAGCCTCTTAATCACCCTTCATTGAGTATTAGCTTTAATCCCTACTTTTACATTTTCGACATTTTTTGTCGAAGGATCCACTCAAAACCTAAGTTCCACAGGTCTGAAACAAGCAAAGCACTAAGCTTAAGAGAGGGTAAAGACAGTCAAAATCATATTCTCTTAAAAGCAAATCACTTCCAATTTGAACAGCTTCAAGCTTTTCAGTGGTTGAGAAGAGCTGGGAGGAAACAAAAAAAAAACTTACATGGTTTCTTTGTTTTATTCTGGAACTGCACTTTCTTTGTTTTGTCAGGTGTCTTTGATCCTGCAAAACTCAAACTAAAATTTACTTTTCTTTACCTCCTCTAAAAACACCAACAGTGTTGCAGCTGCCTGAGCACAGTCTGACCTACTGGTCTACAAGAGGTATTTAAATGCAGACTATCAAGACATCCATTCCTACTACTTTGAAACTAATTTTATAACTGATCCACATATCATGCTCCAGCTTGACAACTTCCACAAACCACTGACCTGTTAACTGAGGGTTTTTACACCATCAATCACATCCAGCCAAAAACAAATAAGCAAAGGCAGACAAAATGAGAGAGAGGCAGCTCAGTTAATAGTAGCTGGAAATGAAGTAATGATAAAAAAGAAAAGGTTACTTTCTGAGGAAAGTAACCTTTCAGAAAGGAAAAATGAGTAAGGGAGGAAAAGAACAAAAAATAAAAACAATCTTAAAAAACACACAACGAAAAACAAAAACAAAACAAACAAAAANTAGGAAAAGAACAAAAAATAATATTTAAAAAAAAACAGAAAAAATTTTCAAATATGATAACAAATAATTAATAAAAGAAATGAAATTGGATGAGTTAGGGAGAGGCAAACCTTTCAAGGAATTACTTATTTCATGCATTGGAAATCCATTTGCAGTGTATTCTACATTTAAGCATCTCCTAAATAACACTGTGCAAGAGACCAGCTAGAACATGCATCATTTATTATGACAGACTTGGTGGCAAAGTTGGAAGTGACCAAGTGAATGACAAAATCTGGAAGGCGGCAGATGCCCCTGGAGAGCTCCTGAGCCAGAGTAAAGCACAAGTGCAGAAGAGCTTGTGGGTGTGACTTTCAGAATAGAGTTCTTAGTCAAAGTTCTTCAGACTTATTCCCTTCCCTCTATGGTTATCCAGTTTACTTTCTGCAACTCTAAAATACCTGAATTATCAGTGGTTCCAGTAATTTCTCCACTGTAAATGTCTGGATCTGCAGATTCCGAGGATCAATTTTCAGTTTAATGTTTGGCACTTTTGTTGACATTTCACCTGGGTACAAAACAAGAAAAGTGCAATAAGCCAATATCAACCACGACTACAAGTCTCACTGCCTTCTGTCAGAGCCCAGAGACTGTCTGTGTGGGTATGGACTTGTTTCATAACAGACTTATGACTTCAAGAAATTAATTTTTCCAATTCCCCATTTCTAAATTGTGGAAAAAAATACTCTGATACTTACATAGACTGTAAAATCACAGACCTAAAATACATATAACTCCTTATCTTCACTCACAGATGTCTACACTGACCACATGTTAAAAAATACAAGGATAATTGCATTAGAATACCACTGAATATAAGTTCTCTACTAGTCTAAAAAGGAGCTTTAAAGCAAAAATATTAAATTCCATTACTGAATCTATCACAAAATAAAAACATTAATGCTATGTGCACAATATCTGCATCTTACTCCATGTACTAAATTACAGAGGTTATAATAAACACTTTAGGAACAAAAAACACAGCAGCTCTTAAAATTTCTGGAAATTAATAGCAGGGAAAGGTGAAGCATTTTGTTATTTTATACCCTGCAATAACAAATATTTTCTAAGTGTCAAGACAGATTAAGTTGAGAAAGCCTATTACTGAATTCAATAACATGGAAGTAAAGCTAAGTAAGGTCTTTAAAGTGAATAAATCATTCATTAGTAACTTGATGCAAGATCTGCTGATGAGAATTAATAGTTTTCACCAAGTTTACTGGGCCATGGCTCAGGCTATTAGCCTGAAATGGGTGTGTGTCAACAGAGAATTATAACTGCTTTAGTTGGAATGCAACTGATTATTGTCTCAAAATAAAGGACATTTTAAATTTTGCAGTAACTTAACTTCCCATAAAACACAGCTTGGCAAAACCTTTTTAGCCAATAAAGACCTCAAATACACAAATAATGGGTATCTGTCCTTTTTAAGCAAGACTTACTACAACCATTGCTGCTGTATAATGAAGTAATAAGGTACTGCAGTTGTGCAGGCTGAAGAGATATATTGTCACCTTGCAGTGAACCTAGCATTGATTTGATACAACACAGGAGGTCTAGGGTTTCTATGGCAGGTTGTGTAGAAACGGATCTGGAGAGTTATCCACATTTCACTTACAAGCCAAGATGATATGAGCAATAAATAAAAGAATTAAGGTATAAAGTAATTTAGGGTTTTGCCATTCTTAGAAAAGGTTACACAACTGTCAAGTTTCTTTTATTACAAACTATACTAGTGGCAGACCTAAGTTCCCACAAATTCAGCTGCATCCAGCCAGGTGACAGCATATGTAAAGAACTGATTTTTTATTTTTAGTTCGGAGCCAAGATAAACAAAAGAGACACTTCACATCAGACTGACCAGAATAACACCTTTCCTTCCACAGAAATGAATAATGGAAAGAGAACTCTAGAAATGTCAAAGCAAATTATCTGCCCATATTTCACACATTTAACATTTAGATACTTTCAAGCACCAAGGAAATAAAATTTGAGATTCCCGAAATTGGAAGTCTCAGTGGTTCTTTCTGCCCAGTACTAATAAGTTGCTCTGAAAGCCACTAAGGTCTGTCATTCTCACACTTGCTGTCCTCAGGGAGCTGCAGTCCCAAAGTGCGTTGCCATTTAGCTGCCCCCGCTCCCAACCCCACCACAGCAGCTGCACCTCTGGCTGCCCTGCAGTGCTGCAAACACCGCCCCGTGGCTGCGCCTCCTGCTGCCGTCTGTGAACGGCAGAGAAGCTCCTGCACCGCTTTTGCTGTGCTCACCCCCGATTCAAAAAGCCTTTTAATTCAACAAGATATTGGCCTCCAGCTTCATTAGGATTGCATCACACCACATCATTTCACACTCTGGAAAAGATAGACCCTTTTCTACCATCTGCAGTTCACTGGTTTTCTAAATCTTTGGCCAGTATTTCAATGAATTTGCTTTTTATTCACATTAGAAAAAAATCAATCTTTATGATATTGCTGGTTACCAACCCTGATCTTCAGCATTTTCACAAGTCTCCCAAAATACAGGCACTTCTTGAAATCCATCACAACAGTTGCAAATAGATGGTATCGATTGTGCTGTGATGTTTTCTGGTCAAACATACATCCATTGCAAAGGAACAGGTAAATCGGATGGAGACAGCCCTTTGTGCTTCTGCTGAGATCTGAAGAAATCACTACGTGACTCAGGTTATTTTTCTGCAGATACACTCATGCTGTAACCTTGAAGTGGCTTCCTCTTAATTCCTAGATAGAAGGGTGTCAGCAACTACTTTACTCAAAATGGAGAAATAAAACCTTTGCTGCTTGCTCTCCATTCTCACAGCACAATTTCCTATGATGCACATTATCTGCAATAATCAGGCCTTTTCCAAATTTTGGCAGATAAACATGTAGTTGTAATTAAAATCAATTCCTATTACTAGAGAATCACTGTGCTCCGGAATCCCACCCCAGAGCACTCTCAAACTTGGGAAGTGTTAAAAATCCAACGCCACTTCTGCAGGTCAGAAAAAATGTGAATCCATGTGTCATGACTTTCTCTTTCTGGGTTATTCTGTGGTTTTGCTTGTTTGTTTGTTTCTTACCCTTAGCATATTGTCTAACATCAGCATGTTTATTCTTTGCTTGAGCCCTGAGTTCAAAAGCCAGTTAAGCCAAAAATAGCTTTTAGCCTTGAGTCAGGTCCATAACTAACCATCAACTGAAAGTCAATTGCAAAAACTATTGTCTCTGAGAATTTCAATTATATTCTAAGGTATAAATAACTCACTTAAAGACTCACTTGCTGATTCCAGCAATGTTTTTAAAGTAAAATTCTAATGCTTCCTGAAAATTCCGTAAAGCGGCAAAAGATGGAAAGACTTTTGCAAGCCAATACAGTGAAAACTACAAGACCTTAAATTATTTTGATACTCTGACTACGTATTTTTAGCTTACCAGGCTCTCCTTACTGCTAGATACCATATTGGGCTTATCAAAATTTAAACTGGATTCTTTTTTTTTTTAATTGACGCAAGGATAAGGGGTGATAGAACGAAAAATACACAGTAAAAATCATCCTGGGATTTTTCTCTGGCATTTCCACTTACTAAATGAACCTCCGTCTTTCCATATCATATTCATTAAGATGACAAAATCTGGTATTTGCCTCAGGAAGAAAACGAAAATCAACAGCCCACTTTCCTTTTCTTTTTTTTTTTAATGCATTTGTCTACTCCAATATAACATCTCCCTAATTACAGCAGGGGCCTTGACTGTGAGACATTTTGGTAAAAGGCTGTATAACCTCACACTCAGTTAGATTAACCTTTACAGGAGGCAATCTCAGCACTATACACCAGCAGCTCTTACAACACTTAGGATGTTAAGCATGTGTTACAAGATACAGTTGTGTCCCAGAACAGCCAGAAAAGCAACCACCTGCACTCTCCTACCAAGTGCTACCAACCTCAAGATAATGAAAATTTTGTCTTTTCATCAGATGTCCAAACTACTGAGTCTTTTGGCGTAAGAAGAAAAAGACACTGGAAAAGCAGCCAAAACCTATATCCATCTGCAATGCAACATGAACACAGCACCTGCAGCTTATAAACAATCTCTAAGTACACTGTATACAGACATAAACTAATTAAGCGTCAGAAAGCAGAGTCAAAGACATCCTGCATAAATTAGAAAACCCTTACTTTAGAATCCATTTCCTGCTAGATTGTTAGAAAGCCAGCAACTCACCTATCCTAGAAAATATATGGTCCATATTCAGCACTAAAGCAACTGTCTATGTGATTTCCTTGTGTTGGGAACTTCAGTGCAACAGCTTTTGCTCACTACTGGGCTTCTGAGGCATCTGCAAGGGACTGCCTGACAAGCTCTCCAGTGTATTTCAGGATGACTGACAGGACACAGTGGCTGCTGGAGGGGTGGCAGGGGGATGGGCATCCTTAAAGCTATACAGTAGAGCATAAGCATGTCAAAAAAATTTGGAGTTTAAAAGGTTTTGAACAATTAGAGGATATGAAGCATGAAATTACTTATACTTCTAGTGATTATTCTTGGACTTTTCAGCACAGCAACTGTTCTGCCATACATTCTGACTGTATGCCAACTTTAGTCTGGAGGCAATGACTCACTCTCAGACTCCTGAACTGGACAGCAAAGGGATTCATAAGGCTCTCACCCAGGAACTTGGCACCAAATTTGTTTACTCTGTTGGGTTTTTTCTATTGTACGGTACTCTACAATGACACACAATATATTATCCTAGCAATCTCAGAAAATGCAAAGGCCTATTGCCTTCTAAAAAATGCAGAAATGTTAAAACAAAGTAGTCAGGATTTGTATTTTTTACCACAATACATATGGACAGGGCACCTGAGGATTTCCAAGATACAAAACATTGATGAGAACATGGAATAGAATTTTTTTATTATTTGTTCTTAATTTGAGTATTGCCTGTACAGCTTCAATAATTGGTATCAACACTACTCTAGGAATAAAATTTGTTAGCCTTTTTGCTACAGAGTCAGTACAGCAAGTGCAAATCAGACTTCATAGAAGCCACAAAAACAATTACTGCATTTTTATTTAATCCTCTAGCTGACACATGAAATAAGATATTCAGGATGCTAAAATGTTCTAGTTCAGGCAAAGAAAAGTCCGTGCTGTTCAAAGTACAGAAGACCTCCTGTACTTTGTAGCGCAGACCATGCTCTGGAATGGAGCAGTATCTCTGACACCTGGGAAGGATCTGGCCCATTTAACACCAGGGAAAACCTACAAAGCACCTGCTAAATTATTTAAATTTCCAGACAAAGCTTTCAGGCTACTCTCTAACCATCTCAGATTTCATCACTTTTTACTACTAGCAACAAGAAACATATCTATTAATGCACAGACACCACAAAGGAGAGCTGGAGAAGGTGGCAAGATTCGGACCCATTTATTTAATAACATTTATTCACTGAAAGCTACTTTATTCAAACAGGCTTTGCATTTAGGTGTAGGCTTGCAGTGAAGTAACTGGTAGATTTTTTTCATCTCAGCTCTAAAAATTAAAACCAAAAAAATACAGCAATTATTTTTACATTTCCTTTCAGTTCTGCCTGTGTTTACTTTCTCCCCAGAGCACTTCTTCAATCCACATCTGAAGAGCAGTTAAAATTCCCAAGTACGTAAGATTTCCACCAAGTTCATCAACATAGTTCTCAGCTTAAATAATGTCATACATCATACCTTACAATCAATCTACCAAGGAAAAGAAAACAGCCTAAGCCTAGTTCTTTATGGATATTGGACAACCCCCATGGCAAGCAATGGTTCATGATTGACCTAGTAGCATGAAAAGGTTTAACTAAGGTTTATGAAAAAACCTTTTAAGGTGGGGTAAAACATCACACCTCAACAAACTTGTCTCACTAAAGCTTTCTTGTATCTAGTAAGATAAAAGTTTGAGATCTTTCCTAGGTTTGTAACATTCAGAACAAGCTCGCTTCTCCTTGTTTAGTAATCACATTTACTTTTCCTACAGTGTTTTCTATCTAAGCACTGTTTCAAGCAGAGGTTGTGTTCCGGTACCAGATAAGGAAACAGAATCACAGAGGAAAAATTAGTTACTCAAGATCACAAAGAACGCCAGTGGCAGAATACTGGAATAAAACCATAATAGAAACTGAAGAACCTTACTCACACTTTCTTTATCTGAGGCCAAAAAGCAGGCTGAGGAGAGTAAAACATTTTCAGGAACAGTTTACACTATGAATCTGCAGAACATAATCTCTTCTTCCATACTCCTATGTCACGGTTACCCTGATACTAGTACTGTTTATTCCTAGGAAGGTCAGAAATCATCTCCCTTAAACGTCCTATCAGAATCCTTCCTTTGGTGAATGCACACAATTCCAGCCAGCTGCGACACCAACAAATTCCAGGAGATGTTCCAGCAGAAGTGTGAATCCTACAGCCTGAGCAGCTCCACAGCTTTTGGCTTTGTACTGGCATGCTGGACTGTTTCTCAACCAACAGCTATCCAAAAAATGTATTACTGTATTACTGCAGTGGCCTACAGCCACTGCAAGAAAAATCTTCCACAGTGAAGTATAACATGGAAACTTGTGAACCTGACAGTACCTCACTACATTACCAGTAAACTAAATAATTTCACCCATCAGTGGAGTTCTACTGGCTGTACACCATTATGGGTGACAGCAGAATTAAAATACTGCTTAGGCTAGAAATACTTTAAGAATCTTATGTTTGTAATGTTTCTTCCCTGTACATTTTTGCAGGTATTGGAGTTTTTGGTCTCAGAACTAGAGTTCTAATATTTAAGGAACTGGAAAAGCATTTACTTTAAAAAAAAAAACCAAAAAAAAAAAAACACAAACAAAAAACCAAAACAAACACAAAAGAAGGTGGAGTGACATCAGATGGCAGAACTTCATTTTAAAAAAATCGTTAATATTTTTGGACCCATTTTAAATTTTTAAATAAACCAAAATCCTTTCACATGAGTCTCAGAGCTATTTTCATTTCATGCAGTTTGAGCCCAGAACAAGGACTCCTCTCTATTTAACTGGCACACAGTTCTTACATGGATGGCTATCTGAGCTCCCAACGATAGGTTAAGAAGGTCTGGCTCCAAGCCCTCCCTTTTGTTATCACATTTAAAGTGTTCCTATCTCTGTTCAGAACCAGAGACTCTGCTCAAATAAAGCTCAAGTTGACCTTCCACTAAAAATAGGATATTGTTCAACTCATTAAAATAATAGACAACAAAAATTCCATTATGTGCTACTAAAAGGGTTTAAATTTTATTAATGTTAAATGCAATTCCCCATTTCCCCTTTTTGCTGGTTGATGACAGTTATCTATTACAACATTACACTCTGCTGTTTTGCTTAAAAAAAAATTGAGTCTGCCTCAATTGCACTGAGGTAAAAAAACAGGGCTCTTTCTTCTCTTTTCAGAGCTGCTACTAACATTGTCAACGGATTTGGTTGTTTCATACCCATGCACTACCCCAGGATGCTTCACCATCATGTACCATTTTATGAAACTATTTTCAAATTGATATAAAGGTTTGCATTATTTGTTTTGTCCAGTGACCTAAATAATGTTTTAGGATTTCAGAATAGTATTCTTCTTCCCCACTGCTTACAGACATGCCCAAAACAACCCCAAAATTAAGGGTAGCAAATGTGACTGATACTTTACATATATATCTATGTATAATATATATAATATATTGACTCTGAGATATGCATGAAAAGAAAAGTGATTCTTAGAAACTGCCTCACTTTGGATGCTAGCAGGCAGCTTCCTAGCACGTACAAAAGCACAATCTAATAGAAAGGGACAGAAAACAGTATTTAAGCAAAGCCACAATCCCACCACGCCATGCCTGCAAACACGGACAGACCTCAACATGCACATTAATTCTTCCAGTGGGGTTCCCAGTGCTGCACAGCACCCTATTTCCTTTATTAACTCACGCAACCAGTTTCAAATCACACCATAGCTCAACCAAAAAACCCTGGATAGCTGATGGAGCACTTCTGGTGAAACAGCTTCAGAAATAAAGCCTAAGGACATTCCAGCCCATCCTGACCTCCGCTCACATTCCAACTCAAAACAATCTGGCTGAAGAGCAACCATAAAGAAAAAAGCCAAAACCAACCAAACTTCATTCCAAGGTGAATTCATCTCCCAACATCAATCAGTGGATTTGAACTAGGCAAAAAGAGTAAGAATTCACTATGTTTTTTTCCTAAATTCCTGTCAGGAGGCCTAATTCTTTGCTGTTGGATATCTCTGGGGTTTCACTAGGTCCGAACACAGCTCGTCTTCAATTTTACTTAACAGAAAAGCGTGCACATAAGGGTTTTGAAATATGCAGAATGTTATGCTGAATATAACAGCCCTTCTTCAGCCCTCTATTATAATAAACCTTTTATATTTAGAATTTTTTTTCAATGGTATAAAATTGTGCAGTAAGTCATTATTCTCACACTGAGCTTTGATAAACGTACATTTACACAAACCTGCCTTCAATTAAGTGCAACATCCAGCAAAGTACCAGGAGGTAATCTAAACTTTTAAAATAATAGCATCCATGCAACGTTTTATTCTTCCTTTTCCAATATTGCAAGACAGTTTCTCATATTTGGAAAATATGCAAACATACTGCACAACTTCAGCTACTGGCTTAAAGTGATAAGACCATGATGATGGAAAAGATTCAGAATTCTTTTTTTAATATTCAGATTTTTTTAATCATGTTTAAAAGTTCATTTTTCAGAAAGTTGGCTAAGAAACTCAGCCTTTTTTAAACTTTTTCAATGATTATTTTATTAAGCAGCTATAGTTCCATTTATAGCTTCATGTACTTCCACTAAGAGGAAAATTGCCTAGATTCTTCTTCAGTCTTACCTTTTGAATCACGACTCTAACCAAAGGAGTTCCTAGAAACAGCTGTGTGACGAACTCCTCTTGACGCAGCTGGACTCCACGGGCACGAACAGCAAGGCTGCAAATGGTGCCCTGACAGTCCAAGTTTGTGAGAAACAAAATGGGAAGGGCAGCACTCAACTGGAACTCCTCCCAAAGTGGTAATGCCTGACTTCACTGACAACTTGCTACTGAAAACACCACTTGAGAGACACCCAAGCTCATTCCTAGCCTTGCAAACTAGGTTTGACACATGACTTTTAGAACCTAGATCAGACACCAGGGAAGCCCATGGCAAAGCCCCCTCAAAAATCAGTGAGGTTTAGGTTGAACATGAGAAGGGAAAGGGGAGAAAGGAAAGCAAAGGCAATTACTGTAAATCCCCATTCAAATATAGATGCAATGTACATGTCCTTCATTTGCCTTCACAGAGCGCTCAAAACACACTTCCAGACTAATAATCCCACATTTTTAAGATTTTCCACCAAGGCAGCAATTAAAAAAATGGGTATGAGTGAAGTTTTGCTGATCTTCTAACGTAGCAAATTAGAGTACCCTAAAGTGCAGTTTACAATACACACAGAACAAGAAAACCCTCCTAAAACTCCCAAAAGGCAGAGGCTGCTCAATATTTGCATCTATTCTACTAGACACTGCAAGTCTTAAATCATTCAGTTTGAAAATTTGTATGAGGTCCACGTGTCAGGCTGAATTTTCATTTTGGAAAATTTCAACCAAAGTAGTTTGGCTATTTTTAGTTGATTTAGAGGTAAAAATGGCACGAGCAGCCTAAAGGCTGAAGTAACCTGACACCACCTAACAGCACTGGGTAGACTGAACAAGGAATAAGGTAAAAAAAACCCCCAAACCTAAGGAAGGAGCACATACTGTGACCACACAGAAGAGAGGAGAGAAAAAAGATTACTTGGACATACATAAGAGACATACTGAAACAGTTGCAAGGAATGGGGGAAAAAAAAAATCAGTCACATTTAAACCCTGTCATGAAATGGCCAACTGATTTCAATAGTATCTTCTGCACTTAAAGAGGCACAGAAGGAATGCAGCAAAAAGGATTATGGATGCAAAACATCAAATATTCTTCATATAAACTAAGCAAACTTTCTTAGATTATATAGTAATTTATTATGGGGAAATGTACTTGGTACTGCCATATTAAGCTTACAATCTTATTCATAACTCATTCTTCTCAGGTTTATATTTAAAGCTTAAACCTCGGAAAAAAATCCTTTTCTCACCAGCAACTCATGAATTTAGAAGACATGAACAACAACAGACAGATAAGAAAGCTGCTGGAGTAAGAATTAATTTTCTAGGTACTATATTAAAACTATATCATACAATGCAAGTATAAATCTCACCACCTGCACTTAGTATTTCTCAGCATTTTTTAATTCTCTCATTTACCTCATGACTGTTATTTGAAAAAACCAAACTGCAATTCACTTCACTGCAAGTTCAATATAGACAAGTGAAATTATGTAAATGATTCCTGTTACACTTTTTAATCATTAGATTTTTGTAACTGCATCACTGTTTATTTATTAAGAAAAATACTCCTCTTTGTTTTGATAGGGTCACTAATGAGAGGTGTGGAAAACGCTCATTTTAAGTTTTTTTGTCCATCATTTTGCGTTATCAAATGAGGATTCAGCTGCTTAAGGTGAGCACCTAGTACCATTTTAGATACCACAGAATCCATTGTAAAAGCCTCTCGGGCACCCCAGGTCTCCCAGAGACTTCAACCAGATATGCAAAGGCTGGATGTGGGGATGCTTTTAGAAGGCCGAAAGCGCCTAACATGGCGCTAGTCACCTACGTTCAGAACTGGAGAGGCGACTCTTTCCAATTCCTGGTGCTTATTAAGAGGGATGACTTCAAAAGCTGTGTTAACTTCAAGGCAGCAGTCAGAATTGGCAGGGTTTGAACAAGGTTCTTGCCATCCCAGACCAATAAAAATAAGCACCTTCTTACAAAAGATCCTGAAAGCATTTTCAGATGTTGCTGAGGCAGCTGCTGGCAAGGCTGAGAGGAGTTTTTGTACAAATATGCCAGAAATTGGGCAGCAGGGGCAACTACATTCATTTCCCTAGCAAGATAGACGAAAGCAAAAGCCACTACACTAAAAGAGCACCCCCAAAACCCCTGTATAAAATATATTTTTGCCTACTTACATGCTCATACCATTCATGCCGCAGAAGTCAGTTTGAAATGCTGAAAGCTCGGAGCAAAAGGCAGCCAGGTCCAGGATACACCAGAGTATCCAAGACCAGCTCTCTGAGCCACATTCTCTCCTCAGTGAGGGGGGACATTGCTACGCTTCTTTGCCCCGAGGTCCTCCCCAGTTTCTACACTGAAGGGGCCGTCTGCCTCATCAGCCTGCTGGAGACGCGTGCACCCGCTTTCCAACATGCCCAAGCTGCTTGTTTCCACTTCCCTTCGCTCCTTCTCCTCCCCACAGGACACAGGTGCTCTTCCCTCATTCCTTGGGGCGGGCTCGGCAACACACCCAGACCACGGCCTGACGTGAGGGGGAAAGCGCGCGAACCTGAGGGGCGGGCTGGACCTGAGTGAGGGGTTCTGACCTGTGGGGACCCGGGGTAGCCGCTGNTGTGGGGACCCGGGGGTAGCCGCTGACTTGAGGGGAGGGGTCTGACCTTAGGAGAGGGGGCGGACCGGGAAGTCCGGCCTGTGGAGACCCGAGGGGGATCTGAACGACGGGAGGGGTCGCATGTGAGGAGAGGCCACCCCCTGCCCCTGCTGCGCACTGAGGGGACGGTCCCGCCGCTCTCCCTTCGTCCCGTGACAGGTAGTTCTTAGAAAGAACCTGTGCAGTAAGCCTATTTGTTGGGGTTGATTTAAAATCATTTCATGGCAGTGTTCACGTACCCTCCCTTCTGACATACACTACTTTTTCATGAGTAGGTTGTTCCAGTCTTCCACGATTCCCCCTCCAGTTCGGTTCACCAGATGAGGTTCTGCTTTTTTACGTTCTGCTGTAAGACTCTGGGTAGGATTTCGCAGCTGTGAACGAGAGCTACACCTATTGAGATACTGCACTTCTGGCAAACACGTTGAAAACTTAATCAGATAAGGTACCCATAAAAACAAAGCAAATTTTAAATCAAACAAAGTATCGTGTCTGCCTTGGATGAAGACAATCCCAGTCTTGGCCAGTGATCATCCAGGTAAGGAACCTGTCTGATCCACATTTCTGCATCTCATGTACCTGGATTTCATTCCCACAGGAGGCAAATCAAAAATTCGTAACTGGTGAGTGGCTAAATTTAGCACCAGAATGGCATCAGGGCATGGATAGACAGTCTGACTAGACACAGGACCTTAGACTCAACCCTGTGCCCACTAGTATAGATGTCATCGTATTTTCTTAAACTATTTAGATTAAGCTAGGCCGAAAAAAAAATTATCAGATTCTTTAACAAAATTTCACTCTCCTGCAATAACTTTTGATGTTAGGTGTCACTTGAAACAGTTCAGAAAAAATCTCTTTTTTTACAGAGAGCACATTCCAATATTCTGACTCTCCATTTGCCTTCAGCTATTATCTGTAAGTAAATCCAGTAATTAGTAATTTCTTTCTATTTTCAGTTGTTTACAAATGTATTTATTTCTAATGGAAGCAGTAACTTAATATATTTCACAGTTGTACATTATAATTTAATCAAGCTTTTCAGAACTATATTGAATTCCTAAGACATAGCTTTATACAAGCAATAAATAATATTATTTAAAGAGATTACTCCTGAAAACCAGCCTGCTTAAACGGCACTAATAACCCACTCCTACTGAGAGACCATGCAGTATGAAATAAGCAGTTTGGGAGCCTAAATTGCAAAATTAATTATATCACCGTAAGTGTCAGAAATGAAACAGCAGTGCCTGAAGTTCCTAAACTTGTGCTTAGTTCTTCTTGGGATTTACACAAATCTCAAGACCTCCACTGCTCCATTCCAAAACTATCTTTTGGAATTTTCACCAGGACTATTCTTGTTGAGGAGGAAATGGAAGCTGTTAAGGTGAGAATAACCAAAGACTGAAAACGATTATTTATGAAGATCCCAAGGTTCTCAGACAATTCAACAAAAGCACATTATCACTGCTTCTCCATGTGCAGCCCGTCAGTGAGAGAAATCAGCACCAATATACATCTATAAAAATCAAACTTTTAGCCATGAGTGCTAATACTGCACACCACAGATTTCTGCACAAGTACAATGCTAACAGGAGGTGTGTAATTAGTACATCTTTAATAGTGTAAAATAACGTATCCGTAGTAGCACAATTCTAAAAAAGGGGACATTGACCTGAGAGACCCATGGTAAAGTGCCTCTAAAGGATAATTAAAGTTGGTTTTATTCTATTCGTTACTGAGTTCTAGCTCTCCTGCATTCAAGGTCTTGCAATTCAAAATGTACAAAGTATTTTCATTTTCAAGAATTGGGGAGGTTTATTGCTGTGATCTATCTCTGAGGCGTAACAGGAATTAAAGTGGTCATTTACCCAGGATAACTGCAACCAGCCAATACTACAAATAGATTTAAAGTTTAGGCACAGATGAGATTAAGCCAACCACTAAGCAACACGGAGATTTTCTGATGAAGGGATTTTTTTCATAATTGACCACTATGTGATTTAGTTTCTAAAGCTTCTGCTAGTCTGCAGGTACAAGGCACACCTGCTGGTTCTGCCCAATATCATAATTCCTCTCTGTAGTGACAGTGTGAAAAACAGCCTGTAAAACTCAGCAAAATTACAGTTTTTAATCACAACCATTTAAAACACACTGCATATATTATTTTTATGGGGAAAAAAGCCACAACAAAGTGGAAAATATGATTAAATGAAAAATAAATTAAACAAAAAGTCATGTATTTTAAGATTTGAAGCATACAAAGGTGAGTAAATCAGGGTCTCCCTATCCACGTGGGTATCTGTGCCCAGAACAGGGACAAAAGTCAAGCAATACAGAATGGGAGCCAGAAGCATATTTTACTTTCACACAGGTGGTAAGAATGTTACTCTTTATGGTGTTGCTGATGCATTATGAAAACCAAGTCTCGTTAATAAACCTACCATGAGGGTATTTTTGGCCCAGAGTAGCATTTTCATATGATATTCAGCATAGTCAGATTTTGAAAGCATATTTTACCTTCTGTTTTCAAAAAAGTGTAGGAAATGTGTGGATAAACCAGTTGCAAATAGGCACGTGCTTTTTGTTTAAAACCCAGTAAATCTGGTAAAAATATATTAAGGAAAAAGGTTCCAATCCAGTAGCACACACACGCCTAAATTTGCTAAGATTATTTATTAAAAATAAGAATGCAAAAAAATATTAGGCTGCATTGACACCTACAACATTCAGTGATATAATTTAATAATCTTGTAACACTGAACCTGTAATTTCATTAAAATTTAAGTAGAACTAAAAGCATTTTTCCAAAAACTATCTATTACTGAACATATGAGAGGATTGGAGACAAAAGCAGATTCTACAGTCTGTTAACTTTAAGAGCCACGCTTTCAATAGTAAAATGAAAGCTTCAGGATAAAATTGTATGCCTCTTTTTGCATATGCATGGCTCTTTAGACACCTTAATTAATATTTAGCTGCATAAGCAGGATTGGCAAACAGCCCATGTTTACTCACACACTTGTGCTGACAGATGTCATGCTGCCTTCATTTAAAATGTTGCTTTAAGTTGATCAAGCACCCGTGAGCAGAGCCAGACAGATGCACAGGCAGCTGCAGCTCTGTTTGCCTTCAGTGCACGCACCAGTCAAAAGCAACAGCACTTTCTCAACACAACCTTGCCAGCAGCCTCTAATCCTTGGGCAGAAAGGGCCAGCAGTAGAAGAACACTTTGGTTTAGCTAACTAGCAGAAAATTCTATTGTTCTTCTAGATAATGTTCATAAAAAATACCATGTGATACCAATTAACTCCATGGAAGCTGTCCAGCAGCTATTATATCACAACAAATTTTGTCATCATTGACAAACAAACAAGGAAAAGTTTGACATCTCCTAACTAAATGAATGAAGTCACTTTTGATTTTCTACCTGAAACTTGTTCCCAAATCCATTCTTAGGTATTCACAGAATGGGAAACTTCAGCCATGCAGGATTTTCTATAGTAAATTCTTGTTTTCATTGTCTGTATGCTTTCAGCTTTGCTAAATGATCTACCAAGCTAATAGATGAACAGGAGGGATACAGAAGAAATATGCTTCAGCATGCAGCATTAGTTTTCCTACTGTTAATTATGCATTTCTTCAGGGAGAAAACACAAAATTCTGTAATCTTAGTGGTGCAAGCATTATCTGTTGTAATACATAATTTATGTCAGGGCCATTGTTTAATTCACATTCTTCAAGGGA